>JAOXYM010000006.1:26846942-26865954 GCA_028567055.1 Leptatherina wallacei | reverse complement strand
GAAAGAGAGGTCCAGCACTCCCTGAGAGAGCCCGCCGCCCGGCTGCAGACAGACTGAAGGATTAACTCAGCGGCTGTGGTGCATGGGGAGATAAAGCCAACAAAGGCGCTGGAGGAGCGGAGGAGCGTATGCTTCATTTTAAACAGACAGATAAAACAGACTGACTTAAACGTGGAATTAAAGCCACAACTACTTCTTTTTTTTTCTTTTTTACAGGAAGTTGCATCGTTTCTGCTGTGAAGAATAAAGGCAACCTTTAAACGATTTGTTTACTCTCTGGCGAGTCCATCAGTTCCCTCTGCTGTTTTCTTGTTGGCTCAGCACATGCTCCAATTGTGGATCTGAAGCAGTTATGTAGGGAGCAGGAAATGAAACCAGGAGATGAGTCCCAACCCGGCTCACCTCTGCGAGCCAGGGTCTGAGCTCCATCCTGAGTGATGAAAGAAAGCTGTGTATTGGCGGTGTATTGGTAAATAAGCCAACGGGGACTCATTTGGAGCTGTGTGTGTGTGTGTGTGTGTGTGTGTGTTAACCTGCAGTGGCTGTGAGGCTAACACACTTCAAAACAACATTAAAGGTAAATGACTCATATCTAGTTTGTGTGCAACGTCTAAACCTTCAATAATAACTAGGTCATTGCAACGTGGATCCTTTAATTCACACCTATTGTATCTTAATATAATTAAAAAATAAACCGTTCATGTCAGAAATTCTATTGATCAGCTGACCAACCAGGTCAATTGTTTCAGAGGCTGATGTAAGGAGGCATCAGGTGACCTACATGTTGACAGGACTGTAAGTAATCCTGGCTCTGCTGAATGCATTCATCAAGTCACCTAACAACTGTTGGATGAGCAGAGACTCGGCTTACTCCCACGGCACCGTGATGAGAAAACAACACTTAAAATGGAGCTACGTGAATGTTTTGACTTTGATTTACATTCATGATGTTTGAAAGTGAAATGACCAGCGAATCCTTCAGTTTTGCATGTTAACCTTTGAGATAGAAGCTGTAGAGAGCTTGTGAAAACACATTTAGTTTTTTCTTTTGCTTTCTGTCAACAAATTACAGGGAGAAGAAAATATTGATTCTTTCTGACTTTCTTATTAAAATTTAAAAACACTCCAAGCCCATTGTTAACAGTTAACTAATACATCTGATTATTTTCATCTTAACAAGAAGCCTGAGCACTTCTCTGGTTGTTTATGCTGTGGAATAGGAGTAAACAATGCAACTGCTGGGAATTATTGCCAGTAGAGGATAAATACACATTTGGTCTGCCAGCGTATATTTACAGCAACAGTACAGTTTATGTGGCAGAGACTCGCAGTAAACTAAGTATGCTGTCCGTGCTCATTGTAATAACAGGGACATGCCACCCAGTGCAATTGTGTAACTCATGGACGGGTTTTAATCTATTTTTTCTGCCTCCTGTCTGAAATGATATACCCAAAATAATTGGGGTATATCTTCACAACTACAAGGGATGTATGTATAATCTTGGTCTCAGAAGAAAGCGGAGACGTGTGAGATTACTACAGGTGGTGTCAGAATCAAGAAAAAGAAAACCACATTACTTTCAGAGTAAACCAGAGGAGAGCAGCCCAGTTCATCTAGGAGTTAGTAAAGTAATGTCTGATGAAGAACTGTGCAAAAGTAGGATCTAGAAAAAGTAACCAGAGCAGTTTTACATATATTTTACTAGATCTGTTAGAAAGCAACCAGCTTATGTTGATGATGGACACCTTTATCAATGATAAGAGTCAGGAGAATCGAGAGATAGCCTCCAAATTCAACTTAGAAATAGTACAAGGATCCAGAAAGAAGCGAAACTCAAGATAGGAAGATTGAATATTTCACTATAAAACCTCCTTCATCTCCATGGAAACTACCAGGACCTTCATGATTAATTTCAAACAAAGGCAGAGTAAAAGGAAAACACATTAGCAGAGTTTTTTGTTACTCTTTTGTCCCCAAATGATGAGAAAAGACATGTTCGTAATCAGCAGAGTCTCTGCTTTCATGTGACACCTTGTTTGTGTGGTTTGCTTGAAGTGGAGAAATTAGCAGAAGCTCTAAGGTAGACATTCCCATATAACTGCATGCGCTGCCCCCTGTGTAGTGGGGCTCTCATGATGGAGAGGCTGATAGTGTTTGGACAACAAGGCTGCTCTAGTCGACTGGAGTCGCAACCAGTATCAGACACTGGCACAAAAGGAATCCATTTCACATGGCAACAGCTCATTGTCAGTTCGGGTCTTTTCGTGGAAGATGTGGACATTTTGCATTGAGCCAGTCTTGTATGTCAGGGGGTGCATGAGAGCAGCCTTTACCTTCTCTATCTGGTCGGCCTCCAGGAGATCACTGGGCTCTTTGAGGTTGGGTTTGAACGTTTCAGGCTCCAGCTCAGATTTGGTGGATGTGCCATGCTTGGAGTTCACCTCTTCCTTGGTAGTAATCTACAAGTGCAAATCAGAGTTAGTGATGCATGCACAGGGTTAACTCCCAGATCGCACCGACACTGAATGGGTTCAGCTACTCTAATCTATCTGTCATTCAGTTTGCATTATAGCAGGCAATCTATAGATCCAACTAGTCAGGCTACATAGAAGTCTATAACCACTAACAAGTAATTAATAAAATAGATATCGAACTTTCAAGGGTTCAGATGAACTGCTCTAGGCCTAGGTGGAGGAAGCAACTAGGGAAACTTGCTTTAAAGTACAGCTCAATATAAACTCAAATTAAAAAGTGTCATCTCTTTTTTTTTTCCCTCTGGGTTTTGAGCCAAGACATTGTTCTGCCAAAATGATATCTGTAATAACACAATGACGATCCCACAATTTAATGAGGATTACTAAATATCTTCCTGCCAGATGACCGGGACTGGTTAGACAGAACTGAGAGACCAGGAAGGGATGCTGTCTGGGAGATGAGAATTGCAAAGTGTATAGGAAATCAACCCAATGAATAATTTGTATTCTACCGTTTGACATTTTCTTTGACCAACGGACTGTTTGGGTTATTTATCTTTGTTGATAACATTGGCTGATAGTGGGGCACTTCGCCACTGGTGAGACTCTCGTGTTTCAGTCCTCATTCAAACAGCGCCTACCTGCATTGTCCTCAGAAAACATCATTCATCCTGTAAGAGGAGTCTTACTTCCACCCTCTCACCAACACACCGTGTCTTTCTCCTTTAATCCTCTCACCGTCAGTGGGTCAGTCCTCACACAGGCCACATTCCTAAGATTCAGCTCATCTTAGCATCAAAGGCAGTTTTCTTTTCAGGAAAACGGATAATTTCTTACTGAAACCCGCATCTCTTTGCCTTAAACACTACAGATTTGTCATCACAAACAGCTAGCATTTACTACCAGACTGATCTTGAGGGCTTAATGACAAGAAATGTAAGACAAGTCTAAGAAAGACAGCCTGACACACTCAGATAAGGCTGCTGTCACGTGAAAACCTCATCATGCCAAACAAGCCAACTTTTCTGTAGTAAAGTGATAACACCTTTTTCAGCCAAATACCAGAGTCTATCTGGTCTTAGAAATTTGAATAGATTAAAGCTTAATATACTAAACCTACGATGTTTATTTACAGGAATGGGGAAAAGTACTTCTAAAGGTTAGTATGCAACATCAGCAGCAACAAAAGCCTGTAGCATGGAGCCTAAAGGAGACGGTGTTGGTGCGGACAGCAGAGGGAGGGGTAAACGGGGCTGGTCAGGGCACCTGGAGTCGTTTGCAGAGCGAGCGCAGATCTTCGCTGTTTAGCGCATCGATGCGACGGTGGTACTCCGTCAGAGACACTACCTGGTAGTACAAACACAGGAACAGGTGGAAAATAAAACTGGGCCAGTTCTACAGCCAGCCATGGGGATTCCAGGATTTCTCCTTAGTGGCTGGAATAAGCAAAGTGTAACCCAGGCATAAAGCCACTTTAAAGAGTTTAGTCTGGATGAAAGAAGAAGGCACAGGGTATTTCAGTGCACTTAGTTATTTTGCATGTTTGTGTAATGAGCTTTGTATCACTGCTATAAGACGTTACAGCAGACAGGAAAGCGCGATAGCATGATCGTACAAAGGCTGTTTGTTGACAAAAATCAGCTGCGGTTTAACAGATGCAACAAAACTTGCCAAGACTGTTTGTCAGCAACCACAATCCACTACACTGTGAACCAGACAGACCAAAACGATGACCCACTAAGCATGGCTACATTCCAGCAAAGTTGCACCCCACGCTGTTGCATTTTCCACTGCTGCCTGTGTTCTGCCACTAAGCAAATATTTTTGTACAATACTCCACTGTATGGGAAAAACACATATCTGTTGTGATAAACCATAAGATGAGTGGCCTTGTAAAGTAAATAATGTTTTCTTGGCTTTTTTTTTTCTTGTTACACCCGAGATCTTTTTCTACTCACCTTGTTACTTACTGGTGTAACTTTTCTGGTAACAAGCTGACTCTTTACAGGTCTCAATAATGCAGCAGAAGGGTAAACTGCAGCCCTCATGAAAATTACATCCCCTCTTTCCCTCACCTTCACATGAAGGCACTTTGCTGCTTTTGACACTGAAAACAGGTTAGCTGGTAGCATGCTAGCGCTTAGAAGATGTTGAGGGCGACAAGACTAATTGACGTTAAAGAAACACTGACCCGGGGTGATGAATGTCAAGAGAAAGGTCAACATTTGGATGTGACCATCGTGTTAAATCTTGTGTTATTAACAGTAAAATGAGCTCGAGGAAAAGACCTAAAAAGAATAATATATAATGATAATTAAAAAATGGGTACTTTAATTGAAGTAGTGTTTTACTATAGCACAAGGGCTACTTCTTAACAGGCAACTTTTAGAGAAACACAAGCAAATCCTATGACACAGTGCCAAGACCACACGACCGGATGGGAACAGTGTCCTGACTGTCAAATAGTGGTTAAATAGGAGCCACCCTGTCGTCATTCATTGAACTAGACCGTACCGGGGTAAAGAGCTAGCAGGCTAATTAGCTCCGCTAGCAAGTTAGCCTTACTTGCTAAAAACAACAACTGAACATACAGAAATATACGTAGCCAAAGGCAGAGAATATAAAGAAAGCATTAACAACATACACAAGTGTACTTGGGGGTCTGCCGTTTCTCCTGGTCCTTCCCCCTTCTAGAAAACATTTCCTACTAACTGGGCGAGGTTGAAGCTGAAAAGTCACATTACAGATCCTTTAAGTTCTGCCCGCGTCTCCCCGAGACAGGCACACGGAGTTTGCTGTAAAGCCTGGGAGACGGCTTGACTAAAATAGAAACATTTTTTTTCTAAAAGGGTCTCTACGCTGTGGGATTTGATTGACACCACTAACGTCCAATAAGAACGTGGAGAGGGAGGGAAACTGGAATCCTATTAGTTTAAGAATAATCGATGCTCTCGTGACCAACAGAATTTAAAGAGACAGTACTTTCCCAGCGAGTTTATTTAATGTAGAGCTTAATAAACTACTTCCATGGAGACAATAAAATTGTAACCATAAAATAAACAAATGATTTAAAGCTTCCTCTAAAAAATCCGAGTAATTGTTTACCAAAACCTTGTTATTGATTTAAAAAAAAAAAGTCTAATAATAAAAGGTGTAGTTAAAACTTAATCCTTAGGGCTTTACTAATTCAGATATAGTGGATCAAGTAGCCTCTGTTTGTCAAAAGGTCCACAGAAAAATCAGTCCACTTTGTTTCCTACATCATTCATTTACATTAAAATTTAAATGCAGGAGACAGCCTCCATCGTATCAATTACTTCCTACAATGTCTGCATCCTTTTCATTAACCCCTGGCTTTTGAACAGTCATCCAATCAATGCAAACTGTGCGTACCTGCACATGAAGTACAGAAACTCTAAATCTAAAGGCTATCCTTTTCTCTGCTTCCTAGTCTTACTTCCACATTTTGCAAATCTACAACAAAGACACTGAAAGTTTATTGTGGCAAAGGAGGAAGAAGCCAAAGCAGTGTCACATTTCCTTTTGAGAGGGGGGGTATTTCATAATCAAACAAGCACGAGCAACTCATACTGACTGGTCATTTGTCATTCAGCAGATGAAGCGGACAAATGCTGACCAACACTAGTTGACACCCACATGACATATGATGAAACTACTATACAGTGACCAAGAAGAATAAACATTTACACAAACATGCAAAACACTTTGGTTGGAAGTTCAGAGTGGCACATTTCCAAGCAAAGCAAAGTGTGACACATCATAGCTTACAGAGTGACAAAAAAGTTGACACAAAGATTTACCATTAAACCAAGAAATATGCAGTGATACACAAAAAGTGCAAAATAGTGAAGCAGAATACAAAACTGAGGCTTGACGACTACACAATTAAAACCTGCACAATACACAATACATCCACACGATGCACTGTGTAATGAAAGCAAATCAATTATTCAACATTTAATTTAGCATAACAATAAATCTAACAATTACAGCACGTAAACTAGTGGTTTCACGGGTTATGGATTAAACCGCGGTGGAGAACGGTTTTTAATCCATATCTGTGAGGCTGAGAACAACACAAAAGATGCACCTAAAAGTGAGGAAACTTATCAGCATAGACCTTACCTCCCATTCCTTGACATTGAGGTCAGTAATGGGCTCATCCTCAGATGACTCAGATACCTCATTCTTCTTGACAACCATGAACCCAGGCTCTTGCCCCATACCCCTGACCCCCTCTCCGTACATATCTGGGCTCCACTGCATGAAGAACACATACAGGTGGTCTGATCTGGGGAGGAAATGCAACACAGACATGAGATAACTTCAAAACGTTGCACTAAATACATGCATTGTTCGGGCTCAAGGGCAATAAAACTTCATTCATTATTCATTTAATCACACATGTGGAGTTCATGGGGTAGTTTTCTGAGAAAAAGATGCTTGAAAAAACTCCCAGTGAGCTACCAAAAACTGCAATTTGTTTATTAATAAAACAAACAATAACTCAGTCAGATATCTAGCATTAAAATCATTCGACTCTCTCCTTTTAATCAGTCATATTACAGAAGAGGAAGCCAATTAATGCAAACACAAAAAACAGCTCCAGATTATTATATGATGCTGCTGATTAACAATAGAGAACAGTACATGCAACACTACGGCTGGCAGATGTGAAAGAGCTTTGGCTGTCAGGCTGCCGGGTTGCACTCAGTGTCATAGCTGTGCATGGCTTACTCAATAGCCTTTTTTTCCCTCCCTCACAGTAATGTCAGGAAACTCAAACACACATCTAGCGGGTCATCTCCCGGGTCATCTCCCATCTAGGTCAAGCTACGGGGAGACTAACAGCATCTGAATAAACAAGACTGTGAGAATTGTGTTGTCAGTCAAAGATTTATAAATCACTTCTCCCACACCCCTCAGCCTTCTTGCAGCACAAAGACGGGTTACAATTAATGAGCTGGAACATGTTGAAGTCCTGCATTTTAGAGAAGGCTTTGAATCAGTCATATCCTTGGGTTATTATCTCCATTAGCAACATGCGTCACACCAAACTTGCTGCTTTCAGGTGGGAAATATTGTAGCAAAGCAACATGAGGACAAAAACAAATAGCTCGACAAGATTTCTGAATTGGACAGTGAATGATAAGGGCGTTATTTCACACAGACAACATACTCTATCAATGCTAAACTCACAACCAAAACCCTCAAGTCTAAAATTTAGCCCTATATTAACCATTTATGAGATATTGCACCATATTATTACTTATTTAAGATAAACTAAGTCAGAATGTGAAAGCAGTATGTGTAAAAACTAAGCACAGCCTTGCTGCCTCCACTGGAAGTAAGAGCATCCAGGTTTTGTCAGAAAATCAAACAGCATCCCGGCACCAACACCACATACAGACTGTCAAGCACAGTGATGGAGGAGTGATAACTGGGCTTTGTTTTGGAGCCACTGACCACCTGTACACCAAAGTATTCTGTAAAATGTTAGGACATCTGTTTGCCTGACAGCTAAAGCCTGGCCCAAATTAGTTCATGCAACAGGACAATAAACTAGAGCACACACACCTGCAAGTTTGCAATAGACCGGTAAAAAAAAAGAAAGAAGGGAATATATTGGATTGTATTTTAAAAAAAATGTCTGCACAATTTACACAAACACAATATGGGAAAGCAAAGGACTGCAATGATTAATATTGAATACATAAAAAAAAAAAAAAAAAAAAAAAAAAAAAGGTTTACATTCTGTTGTCATTCCCTTCTCATGCACTCATCTGAAATGTTGAAGAGCCAATCAGAGTGAGACGTTAATGAAGTCTGACATTCACTGATGCTCCTGATGTGTCTGAACATGAACTGAAACAGGAGTGGTTGTCGTGCAGCTGTCTTCTCACTTTGACAAAGACCCCCAAAGTAACCAAAACTGGGCAAAAAGCCAGAGTTCTGTTTCAAATTAGCTCTAAATCTGGTTCAAATGAAAGACTTTAAATTGAAGTGTCTTATCAAATTAACTGATTAGTGCAATGGGGATTCATTCACCACATCAGCACATTATAAGGACTCACGTGGAAGAACATTTTTCCTTGTAAAGCGTCTCCATCATGTGTGAAGAGCTCTAAATGTAATTACGAGCAGTGCTGACTTGGCAACTGTACAGCCAGATTGAGTGACCCAACTTAGGCTACGTCTGCATGTGCACGCGTATTTTAACTAATGTAAATATTTTTTAGTGTTTGGACCTTTTGTCAAAATGCAGACAAAGTTTTCAGACACTGAAAATGAACAAAGGGTGATGATATTTGGATAATCCGGCTGTGTTATGTGTGGACGGGATAACTGGCGTTTTTTGGTTTGTGTAGCTTGTGTTGTGATGTGTACCGTTAACGTCTCCCTTTACATGGCAAACGTAGCCAAGATTGTGCTGGTGCCAACCTTGTTAACAGGACTTTTCACATGTTCCAGTATAAATAGACAGTTAGGAACCGACTAAACTAAAGAACAAAGGTGTCACAATTATTGAAGACACACTTTTCTTTTTTAAGCATTGCTGGAATTGCGATTTGTTTTTGTCAGCCTTCTGATTGGGCCAACATGGATACAAAGGTGGCTAGTTTGAAACCTTTTGGTTTGGTATAGTCCTGACTCTGTTCCAATCATACACATATGCTTTCATGTCAAGAGATTCCTTTGTAAACAGTGCCATGTGGACGCGATTATATTTTGGGGAACGTAGGAGGGAAAAACTCAGCTTTGCAAAATTCCCATGTTTGTGTGGTGTCAAACCCATAAACAAACCACACATGACATGCATTCTGAGGATAGATATATTAGTTTTTTAAGCAACACACACATTCTACCGCTTAAACAATCCCCTGTTGTGTGTGTGCCAGAGCTTAGAAATAAAGAGTGAGTTTGTTTCCCTGCAGAGTGAATGAATAATAAATCAACTTGCTGTCTCGCACAGGCAGCACAAAGCACTGGGCAATAGCCACACTGGGAGTTGGACCTGACAGAGTGGGTGTGTGATTGGTCTCCGGTATTAAAGGGACTGAAGGTGAGGGGCCACAGCTATTGTGGCTTGCCAGGAATATATTACAAGCTTACTTTACACGGTTGCCATTTTAAATAGGCCCCCATCATATCAGGAACAGCGCAGGTTCTATAATTTTAAAGCCCATAATCTAAGTTAATACCAAGCCTTATTTGCATTTGTATTCAAATGCATTCAGTGGGAGGTATGGGAGAGCTACTGACCTCTCTTGCGGCACTGCAAACCAGTACTCGTGCTTCTTGCCTTGCTGAGCATACTGCTGCATGGAGGCGCTGGCATTGGAAACAAATGTCTTCTTCATTGGCTTGCCCACTCGCAGACACAGGAACTTGTGTGAGCGGTGCTTCCTCCTCTCAGCAGACCCTGTACCTGGGAAAGAAGCATAAAAATCTGAGTTTGTATGGCCAAAAAGTTATGACTGCTTTATTAAGTTGGCTTCAATAAAATAACAGTCTTGGTTTACAATGACTACAAAGTTACAACGGCTAGTCGTTAGCTTAGCTTCAATAAAGTAGTCTTGGTTGTACAGTGAGTATGAAGCTACAGCAGCCAGTTAGCTTAGCTTAACATGAATACCAACTAGCATTTCTTCTTCATTTCTTCTTATTGTTCAAATGAAGAAAATGTAACTTGTTAATTATAGAGCTTTAGAAGTGCTGAGAAACAGTTAAATCTAGACAGCGACAGACTTATTTCTTATTTCTAGGCAGCCTGCTACACTGAGGCAAGCTAATCAGATGCTAGCTTGAGTTCTTAGGTTCTTTTGGGACGTAAATAATCAAATCATCCAAAACCATTCAATTAAGCAAATGGCTAGGTATCAAAAATCATATAATAAAGAAGAATATCTCTTATTCATCATTAACTGCTTTACTGACTTCTCTTCCCTCCATTGTTTACCACAGCCATCATTAGTCGTTGTGTGGCAGTAACATAATATGGTGACATTACATAACCGAAGTACAGCACATTAATTGGTAGCGGCACAGATTTTCCTGCCCATGAAAGATCAGTGGCTTATTATAATGTCACAACTCCAGGAGGCTGAATGAGATGACTGTGCCCTTGACATTACACTGGCACTTGCTCCAGCATGGATAGCATGCCACTGGTAAACAACAGGACTGAATCTGCTTAGACAATACAGCTTTGTGAGACCAATTCTTCTTTTATAATGCAGGTATTCAATGTCATAGAAAAGCTTGTTCCTGAAGCTGTGTGAGCTGTGCTAACAAATACAGAATAATTTGAAGCCCTGCTGAGATGCATGCGAGCTAGGCCTGCTTCTGCAGCTCAGTTCTGTGTAGCAATAACAAGCCAGAAATCTGTCTCCCACTGCCTTGCTTTGGTTCGTCTTCAGGAGAGAAATCTTTTTAGAATCACAATTGTGTGTTCAACTAGAGAGGATTATTAGAGCAAAAGGGAGTGAGTAAGACAGACAGAAGGAACAATCAGTATGGCTCCTGCAGTTTTTAAATGACTAATTGTGTTCTTGTTTGCTTTCATGTTTCAAAAACACACGCTGGCTTAATTTAGAGTACTATATGCAGTTTCTGATAATAACTTTGCAGGAGATAGTTAACCATCATGGTAAACACTGACATGTTCATGAAGGTGACAGTGTAGGCTGTTCCTGTTTGTGTATGATATGCAAAAAGATGGACTCAGTTATCTAAGGTTATTATAGGAAAGTAGGAAGAAAATTATTATATTCTGTAGTAGGGTTTTTAAAGTGAATATAAAAATGATTGTCATTTTCAAAATATTGATAAAAAAAATGAAACTATTAAGATACTCTATATGTTATCTTTAACCTTAAACTTTGCAATGAACACAAAATATGTTTTTCCAGAATTGTGGAATTTAGTACTCCCATGAATGCACATGAAAGCAAAACCGGAGAAAGACGTGAAATATAGATAAAAACTCTTTGAATGTCGTTATTTTGATGTTGGGTTTATTTGCCTGCCGTGTTTCCCCTCTGGCGGCCAGGTGTGTCTGTGACATTGTGCTGTTTGATAGGCTTTCGCTTATCACATAGAGAAGTGGCCCAGACCACCAAAGCCAGAGATCAAAGAACTGCATAAACCCCATAAAGCCAGGAAAGCTTCGCAAAGCTGATAGCAACAGTGAGGGTACCATCTCTCCTCGTCTTTATTTTCCAATTGCTGGCACCAAGGCAGAGTGGGAACAGAAAGGTTATCGGGGAGCTACATGAGAAACCTGATTGTGGAGCGGCCAGAGAGGAAAAAAATTCACTTTGATTGCCTTCAGAAGAACATGGATGTTGAGGTGCAGCTAAACAACAACACAGGGCCAAACTGATCCTCAGAAACGTCCTGTACCTGCACCTCAAGGTAAAAATGCTATATTTTCTGATTTTGACGCAGTTAATATGCATTTACCCTCTGCAGAGTTCTGCGTGCCGTCCTTTTCTTTCTGCTCTGCGTTCTTCTCCTCCTCCTTGCCTTGTTGCATAGTGTCCGTTGCAGAGAGGTCTAACCCTTGGTTGGCATCCCCCTGTGGACTGGCTGTGGCTGAGCTTTGGGACCCTGGGCGAGAAGTGCTGCTGCTGGGACCCTGAGCCTGGCTAGTGCTGCTGCTGGTGGTTGTGGTAGTGGGTGTGCTTGGTGGCTTCTCTACACTGTGCTGCTTGGATCCCATGGGGGACTGGCTATCATTTACTGTGGCAGTGTCTGACGGATTGTTCTCTGCTTTTGCAGCGGTGGGCTCCTCTGGCTGGCTGACTGAGCAGCTGCGGGCACTGCCTGGGGGTTGTGAACTGGCAGCCTCCACCTGGGTGATGGTTTGCACAGACTCTGTGGAAGCGCCAGAGGACTTGTCCAGGCGGAGGTCCTCGCTGGATGCTTGTTCCTCCTCCCGAATGGGGGATAGGTCCGTTTCGGTGAAGACGTCCTCCGAGAAGGAGCCCTCGGTGCTTCGTGGGGCAGTGCTGCCGCTGTCATTAGCCCCCGGTTCCCTCAGGCGGTACTCTGGGTCCTTCTGTTGGGAGGGATGCCTCTCCGCTGGTAGAGGCTCCAAGTCACTGAGAACATGAAAGTGGAACAAAAATAAATAATTGAATGACTTGACATTTCTCCACATGTTCAACATGCACATGCAGGTGCACATGGATCAAACTCACAAAGAGTTAAAAGAAAGACATTAAATACATTTCAGCAAACATAGCATGCAGAGTTTCTAGAGCTTGACCGAAATTAGGGAAAATATGCTGTATATCTCCGGCATTTTTAGAGTCCTCTAACTTGACAGAAGAACAATGCTGAACATCTTTCACCAATCAGCAGCCACTTCAGTCACATTAAAGTAAATTAACAAAGCTGTCACACACCACATCTCTTTCTGCTCCCATTCTGCCATCATTATTTAACGTTTAGTCAAACAAAATACAAAAAAGTAAACGTGATCATTCGGAGCAGCCGAGGCTTTTTCTGGAAGACAAACTGGAATTTGCTGCCAGGTTAGGAAATCCAACAAGTTCTGCAACATAACCTGCATGCTTTCATATCCCTTATAGCTTTGTTTAAAACATCTCAAGAGCTGTACGCTGATAACTGATACATTTGATCTGATGACCTGATTTCACTCGTTACTCTGGCATACGATCTACTTTCCAGAGGAATTGTACAAATCCCATTACAAAATAACTGAAGGACAGAAAGAGCCGTCCAAACCTTTGATGCTCCACATGAACTACACAAAAGCGCGATTGCTAGTGACACAATCAGGCCGACGTTCAGTGGATGCACAATGCCTCTTGGGAGTGCCACTTATTTTGTAAATAGGAAACAGCATGGCAGACGGAGAATAAGCGAGCGCCAGACCCACATCCTGAAGGAACGAAATCCGAACAAAAATGGGATGTGAAGTTTTTCCTGATTTAGACCTCTAGCCATGAGCTGAAATGGCAGGTTTTGTGTTCAGGCAGCCATATGCAGAACCGATCATGTGATCACAAGTTTTAACTGCATCACACCAACAGCTGTTTCTTTTATATTCATCACCCTATTTGTAATATCTAGGCACAAAATCCAGTAGAAAAAACAGAACTAAATTTAATCAATATCCCTACTACCAAAAAATTTTTCATCTCCTTGTACACAGGATTGGATTTGTGTACATAAAAAGCAGCACACTCCATGTGAACAATTCTGCGAGCACTTGTTGCTAAGCTGTGTGTTCTGACACACACATACACAGAGGTCAGCAGAGAGTGAAACAGAGAAATGGGACATACAGTCGACAGACCACAGCTGAGAAAACAGCTGGGCCGGACCCAGAAATCTGCCATTTGCCAGCACAATAACAGCTCCATCGGCTACACTCAACAAGCCTAAAACACAGCTCTGCCCTGAAGGAAAAGGGAAAACATTGCCTTTTCCAGGATTCACAACACTACATCCTATTTGTTGCCCACGTAAAATACATCTGACAACACTAAAATAATAAAATAATCAAGGATGAATAATAAACAAATGAAAATAATCTGCAGGAGGAGGAAAGTAGGAAATCCTCTGATGTGTCTGCATCCTTCTGCACAACCAAGTGAGCAATCACAACGTAGGAGGGCGAAGGCACACTTCATTAACCCTGCTGTAATTGCCATTTCCTTCCTATTTTGGTATTGGGGGAGGAATTAAACTGCATTGGTTGTTGATGCAATCTGATCATTGGTGCAGCAGCGAGTGACATTGATTACAGTGAGGCAGCTGCATTTCTGTGAAAGTGAAGATATACTAGGCATATGTACAAGGCTTTATGTAGCAGAAAATCAGAATTACAGGTCATTTTCAATATCAATATCCTTTTTTTAATGATAGCATGTCAAGTTCTGAGCCCTAACAGAAGTGGTAGCTTGTACATACAATACATGCATGTTTTTCTCTTACTCTGGGACAGTTTCTCTGATCTTGGGGTCAGTAATCTCCTTGCAGATGGCGGCAGACTGCACCTCCTCCAGAGGACACATGATGCCGTATTCTACACATCCATGAGCCTGAACCAGGGGATCCATGCGGTGAGGGTCGAACATGATGTTGTTGGGCGTCACCAGCAACACTCCACTAACTGCACCCTGTAAATAAATAAAAGAAAAAAAGGAAAACACTGGGGAACGGTCTATTATATGCATAACACCAGGAGGAAAAACTAGTTAGCACAGCACGTAGCAGGATTACTCAAATTGCCAAAATTCTCGGCCACTTTTTCCCATGTTGTTTTTGGCATTCAATGCATAAATAATAATTTGTTCATTAAAAAGTTTTGAAACCATGTATGCTACTATCCTGCCAAATATTTGCTAAGATACTGTATTTCTGAATATTGCATCTCCCAAAAATAAAAAATAACCAAACCAATGCAGAGAAATTCATTTGAGCTGAAACACTGAACACAGGCAACAGAGAACGTAAACAGGTACTGCCTAATCTTCCATCAGCCCACACAAACATCCTGAATTAACAACCTTTTTTTTTTTTTAAAGTTTCTTTTATATAACTAGGGATGTAACTAGTTTGTCAAGGTTTCTGTTCAATCTTTTTTGTTCATGGTATTCATGTAAATCTTTCTAAGATACAATGCTCACTCTAAATGACTCCAAATAACACACATACTACTCAGATATTTGTTTATAAGGTAGATAATCAGCTTTCAAATTTTGGATTTGGATATATTTGTCTATTCAATTGTTTAGATATGTAGCACTTAAGTATGCTTGCATGACTTTCCTGTGTCACAAAGCAATGAACTGCATGCAGGGACTTTTTAAAAACTCCATCAAATGCCAAGTGTAGCAACTTTCTGGACAAACAGTGAAAGCATTGGGTATTACAGCAGTTACAAGTCATTCTGTCTTTGTTCTGTGTCCACTCAGGAGTGGAGAACAAAAGCACCAGTGAGAGGGATGCTTGCACACAGATAATGATTTTACTCTGCTCAGTCTAGGAAAGATGTGCAAAAACATTCTAAGTTTCTTTGTAACAAATAGCATAGCATGTTGAAACCGCAAAGACAACAGTATAGTGAATCTTGTCCGATATGCAAAATGTTTTTCCACACATATACAGACCTGAAAAATACCAAAAAAAATCCCCCACTTTTCCAGACTGCAAAGAATCCCTGTAACATAAAACAGGAAGCCAAATCTATTTGAGACCACAAATGTCCTAAATCAAGAAGTTATTGACTGCCAGTGCTGACCACTTCAGTGCTTTCATTTGGTACCTGGGAGTGAATCAGCTGTGGTTCAATACCATGGATCTGTGTGTCTGCGTGTGCATGTGCGTGAGTGTGAAATAGCAGGGCAGCTGCCTGGACACAACCGTGCACTTTGAGAAGGGCTGCCTGTACTCCACTGTAGGACAGTTCAGCATCTACAGTAGCTGCTAACAAACCTGCGATGGTTAGCAGCTTTAAACCCACTAAGATAATACACTGCAGGTATATGGGGTGTATTGAATACTGACTTAGATTTTTATTTTAATACCAATACAAGACTTAAAATGACTCTCTTCCAGCTCCCACGTGAAGCCCACAGGATGAATTCCAGCTGGATGATCATGCTTTGGACTTCAGTAGTTTGCAGTCGTCTTACCTTCCCATCTGTGATGTACTTGCAGTTGATCTTGAGGAACTTCTCCGTAAGGGCCTCTTCCTCCTCGGAAGTGGATGACACCACTCTGGACTGGCGCAGGGCCGAGAACACCGGAGGGTGAACGGCTTCTGGTCTGGGGGGAGCATCAGAGTCCTGGAGGAAGGATGGGTGGTGGTGTAAGTAGGGAAGGGAAGGAAATAGGAAGCTTGTGTTAGACTGTTTTTGTTTTTAGATACTTGGGTCGTTCAAAATTGATGCAGGACTTTGTTGTTGTTGCGGCAGTAACGGAGAGGTGCACAACGAAACAGGATGAATACAGTTTTTATTTAGGACTGTACTCCATTTGATCCTGCAAAATTTGTACACAAATGCCAAACTCCATACCCATGCAAAGTAGAGGGAAAAAAAGAGGACCTACATCATATATCATCTATAACTTTAAATAGTTTCCAAACCAAACAGGCATCCCATAACTAATGAGCACTAGAAAGTTGGCAATGCTTAGTTCACTGAGTAATACATGGCGTAACTAATTTGTGTCTCATTTCATCAAACTAACGCTTTTGAGTCTCTAAATGCATCATCCATAAATAAACAGATATTCTGCACAAACAATCAGATTAAAAGAAACCCAGTAAAGAGCCATAAGAATGAGCCTCGTGTGAGTCTCAACTTCACTGTGGTAATTAGGTAGACACAGTCATACGAAACCAGAGCTGTAATTATAGTGCACAACCAGACGCCTGGTTAGTGTTATTTTATTAGACACCAACATGCCCTTGAGCAAAGGTTGGACAACAGGGGCACATTAACGAGCAAAAAAAGTGTTTGAATCTGGTTGCTTTTGATAATAAACATAGTAGATAAGAACAGCGGCATCATTTATTCAGAGAAAAAAATAAGAGTTAAATGGACTAAATATTATGATATGAAATATCATTAAAAAGATGCATATTGAAATATAAATAAAAAAAAGGCATTTTTATCTGGTTGTTTTGCACTTATTCTACTCTATGTGGTGGTTTTGTATCAAATTGTTTTTTTTTTTTCATTTCTCCAGTTCCTCATAGTTGTTTTTCCATCTCCATGAACGGAATTTCTATTTTTTTTTCTTCAAATCTGCATCTTTACAGGGCAGATTTCCACCTGTTCATTGTTGTTTTCTATCTATTTGTTACCATTTTGCATCTCTACATAGTGTCTTTGCATTTTTACTAATTAATAGTTTGCATCTTTTGATTTACATACATATTATGCACACACATTATATATATATATATATATATATATACATATATACACACACACACACACACACACACACACACACACACACACACACACATACAGGTTTGGTCCAGAATCAGTACGTGTAGTGATCCACACATGACACTTAAACCTGTTTTACCTTCTGCATTTAGCAAAATGACTTGAAACAAAATGAAAAAAGTGAGTTTTCCTGATTTATTTGTAATTTTTGTCACAAAATAATCAACCTGTACATGCAGTGGAGGAAAAGAGAGAAAAGCATCCAGAGTTCTTCCCTGAAAACGTTCAACACTAAGCTTTGAAAATATATATTGCATCTTCAATAAGGATGAAATAATAAACAATGTAACTAAAACTTAATTCATGAAGGGGCATCGGCAGACGTGCGGATAAAATATCAGATGGAAACATTCACATGCAATTACCCTCGTTTTCCTACAGTCAGCCACATGCTGAACAACCAGGACAGAATTTAAATTACATCCTAACAATGTTGTTTTTTTTGTACATTATGTTGACATGCACATGCTATAAAGCAATTTTGCTACTGGTGCTTCATCTACGCTGTGGTAACTCTGCAATCAGCCACAGATGGTGTGTGTGCTGGGCTGGAAACAAGGTGTGGTGAGTTAGTGTACCAGTGGCTTGTTGCCAAGCAATGATACTGTCTGATGTCTGTGCACAGGGATGCCTGTTGGTCTGATTGACTGAACAATAGTCAACATGACTGGACTGTGTGGTATTCAATGTCTGCTATAGGAGTGGATGGAAAGATGAAAGAATATGGGATATTTGAAAGATTTTTAAAAAAAAAGACTAGAAAGATTTAAAAAAAAAAAGCAGTGGAGCTGTTGTATAAGAATACAAAGACAAGGAGAAAGTGAGCTGAAGGCAATGAAAGGCTATGATTGGAGTGAGGACAAAGAACAATATGGAAAAGCAGGACAGAGAGCAATGAGTAGGAGTTATCATGGAGGGGGGGTGTTGTCCGGGAGGGGAGGGCGTTAAGAGCAGGTGGAGATGTGAGAAACAGTGAAGAGCTACAGTAGCAGTCAAGAGCTTAGACAAGAGAGCCCGAGCCCCTAACAACTGTCTGCTGTCCTCCCGACACCCACCCCCACACCTCCCCCTCTCCGTCTCCCAGTGCAGTCGACAAACAGCCTCCAGCTACTGACCCACACCGACACAAGCAGCCCAGACACTGGCAGCAAGGGAAAGCTGAGGGGGCTGACCAATCTCTTACAGCCAAAACAAGCATCTCTGAAAGGGAGAAAAGGCAGGCCAAAAAATGTAAAACAGAGGTGAAGAGGAGCAAAATCGGCTCAGAAATTTATTCTCAAAACAACCCCAAAAAGTAGTTTCTTTGATTTGTGCGAGCTTCACCAGCCGATTTAAAGCTTTGAAGCCCAACTGATGAAAATGAGGATCGTGTGTGGGAATTAAACCAGCTCATTGTCTACTTCAGCTTAACACGTTCACCTACACAACTGCACTTCAACCAGGGCTGTACGCTTGGCTTTTTCACTAGGAGCACAAGTGCTCCCAAATGAAAAAATTTAGGAGCACAGAAAAAA
>JAOXYM010000006.1:26817912-26843257 GCA_028567055.1 Leptatherina wallacei | reverse complement strand
GGAGCATCTTCTGATGGCTACTTCCAGCAGGATGATGCACCATGTCACAAAGCTCAGATCATCTCCAACATGACAATCAGTCAGGTTGGACATTGAAGGAAGGTGCAGATGACAGTGTACTAAATTCAAAACACAATGCTGATATACATACTAAAATTCTTTATATTGGACACAGTGGCATTAAAATGAAATCTAGACATAGAAGACTTGTATTCTATTAAAAATGCGTCATTTTAAACTTAATTTCAAACTGAAGTTTTAAATTTATGATCAGGATCACCAACCTTGTCTGTATCTTTTCCCTTCTTTTTACCTCCCTGTCACTGACAGTAGCATTGAGATAGGAAATGGATATAACAGTGTTGAATAACAACTGTGGTGGGGCGAACATCGATAAATCAATATCCTTTTAGCCTCACACCAATATTTTCCCTTCATCCACAGCTTGGAGCATGATAGAAAATGTAGCAGAGCCTGCGTCATGGTTGTGCTACAGAAGCATAAAATACGGCCTCAATGCAACCATAGAGAAGAGCAGGGGCTGTACACATGAATGTTCCTATAACATCTGGCAAAAAAAAGAGAGAAATATACCAGTTAGATTTCTGACAGTGTAATCAGAGATTTCACAGAGCAAGTCTGCAGGTGCCACCCAGCTTTGACCTTGACGGAGACACATGTAAAAATAAATAAATAAATAAAAATCAATCTACAGCTCCCCCTAGTGGCTATGAAAGTATTTGCAAGAGAGGGATGAATCCAGAAATCATCAAGAACAATCTGTACTGTTTCCATCACCTCATATTACAGACAGCCTGATGAGCTTCTACACAGAATCTGTCGGCCCTGAGACACTGAGATCACTTTTTATTCATTTAAAATAAGAAGATCGAAATGTTAGAGGAGGCGTCAGATGCACAGGTAACCTAAACTGGCTCTTCTTCATCTAACACTAATTTTAGATCACACCCTGGAAGGAAGAGAGGAAGGAAGGAAGGAGGGGGGGGAGGTAAAAAAAAAAAGTGTTGCCAAAAGGAGGAAGAGACAACAAAGGTCACAGTAGTAAGCTGTACCACCAGGGTGAGTAAGCATGTGTGTCAGTGTGGGCACAGGGAAGGTCCGGATAGGACGATGAGGACGTGACTGCCCACACAGATGACCAGAGAGCATCCATGCCAGCGAGTGGTATCTGCCAAACAGCAAGACAGCCAGTCCAAAGTCAGCCAGCTACCCGCGCGCGCACACACGCTGTACACGCACACTCGCAGAGCCAGTCAGACAACCGGCCAACAATCCATGCCTGCAAGATGTGTTACTTTTTTTTTCTGCCAATACCAGCAGGCCAACAGGCAAACAGAGAGCATGAAGACACTTCAGAGCTGTCTCATGTGGCTGCAGGCTCCATCAGAAAGACACACCACAACATAACTGGATGCTGGAAAAAAAGAGATGAGACTACCTTGCTTACTGAAGCGTGAGCAGCGATGTACAACAAGTGCATTACAACATAGATGAATTCACATTTAAAGCAAATACCATAGACCTCAGAGTCTTCTTTTCTACACAAATGCCAACTTCAGCACTTTGCAGCATCATAGATTAGATGTGTGTTTGTAGACATCTTAAGCTCCAAAATCTCAACTCACCCTCTAAGGATGAATTTAAGACAGGAAGGGTGAAACTCGACAAAACCTGAGACAACAGTTGTTATTACGAGATCCACATGTTTAATTTAAATCAATGTGTAAAAGTGCTTTTCTTTAATTCTAAGTTTAAATCAATTTATTGTTAGATGTTAGATACAAAAGCTCAGCTTTAGAAGAACTGAGGCTGCAATGTAAAACAAATGCAATGATTTCGGAGTTATTTGGTTGAAACAGGCAGCAGAAAAGGTGTATTTTATCCACGCAGAGCATCTAAGAAATAACCAGGTTTGTGTCTGTAGCGGTGAAACAAACTCATTCATGCTTTTCCTGAGAAGAAAAAAAAAAAAGCATGAATTGGTGACAGTGTGTGGAGTATGTGCTAAACATGTTCAATCAGAGACAGCTCCAACATGGGCTTACAGGACTTAAAGGATCCTCTGCTAACGTAATGCAGCCTGGCATCACCATGAAGAAGAAGAGGGTTTCATGGCTGGGTTGGGCCCGGCTGATGCAGTTTTTGTGGTTTTTATTAGGGTTCCTGAAACAGATCTCCGATAACATTAACAGAGGACTTTAGTACTGATGAGAATGAATAGCAGATATGGGGAAATGCTTAATATCCCATTATTTGTCAGACTGCTTGAACATCTTGGCTTTTTAAAACACATCTTGTGCTAGATTAGATTCAAATTATATCTCCAAAAGCTGCAGCTGAAGTAGATTTTGCTTCAAGGCACTCATCTTCATCTGGGTTTTACCAGCTATTTGCTTTTACTTAACACCTCCCCTCCCAGAACCATTCACTTCTTTAATATCCTATTGAGACGAGCGTACTGAGCACCAAAATGGGCTTGTAATTAAAAGATTCAGCAGAATATGAGAAACTACAAAGAGAGTTGATAAAAGTCCTTCCTGGGGATTAAAATAAATAAAATGGCTCCAGGATGCCGCATTCCTCTTTACTGCTAAGGATCCACTCATGCAAAAAACACACATTCACAAACATTAGACACAGAGATACAATAGGCGCACTTTGACACACAACGCCTCCACCAACACGTCGGGTGAGGTACTGTTCCCGCCATCCTGCCTTTTGGAGCACACTTCCTCCTGCCTGGAATAATTGCTGGCTGGCTGCTTGTTTGGGAGAGCGAGCAGCTCCGTTCATTAGTTGCTCTAAATATCAGACACGGCATCACTTTTAAAGGCTTAATTTCTCCGCAGTCACGGGCCCTCTTCTCTGATCCTCCCCCGTCGAGAGCCGCCGAATATGCTCCCGTTCTCACAAGCAATGACCTAAATAGATAAGTGTTAAATGAACGGGGGCCTTTTTCTTTTTTGCAGCTGGGCAGAAATGAACCGGCCGAGACCGGAGCGGACCGAAGGGAAAACGCTCGCGGTGGTGAAGGGGTCGAAACTCAAGCAGACCGGCAGTATCCATTTCCTTGTAAAAGCACAAAACAAGACCCACGTTTCCATGGAGACCGGCAAACGGTCATATTTCTTTAGGGACCACTGGACTTGGTGCTCAGTGATTGGCTCGGTCGGATGTTGGAGACGCAGTACCCCAGGGAGACGGTTCCCATCGCTGGTCTTTAGAGCTGTGAGGCCAGCATATGTACGGATGTTAGCATCACACCCGAAGTTGCCTCGTGCACACGCAACGTGCATGTAATTCAAAGCTTTTCTGCATGTCTTGCTTGTGTAAAGAATCAGCAACAGAGCATGAAACAAAAGGTATTTTCAGCCTGGATGGGAAAGAGGAAGTTTAGGATAATAGTTTACCATGTACACATCTTTCATGAGTCTTCCGCAGATCGACCACACATATGAAAATGTCACATCAATAGGGGACACATAAAATGATGGCGCTCTTGAATGACAACATACTCGCAATATTCAGGGGTCTTAGATCCAAAGACTCAGGCCAGCTAGTCCAGACCAGAGTCCGACTAAACATAAAGAAGCAGCTTTTAGCTGGTATGCTGCAAACAAGTGGAATAAACTAACCAGTGGAGATAAAACCGCATTTCATCCGACTTTTAGGTTAATGACATGAGAAAAATTTGGCGTGCTCTGCATGATGTCATGCTTTCCTCTGCGCATGCAGGTCACTTCAGCTCCGTAGACCGTTCACGCTGCAGTCAGGTCCCCATCGCATTTAAATTATAACCTGAACAAACACGCAGAAAAACAACTCTGCAAAGTGTGATGGCAGCCAAAATCACAAGAGGAAGAAAAGTATTGAGCTGGAAAAGATGGCTCACTCAATTATTATCGCTCAGTAAGAACCAAAAGGAGAAAAACTTCCTGACCTGCAGATGTGTCTGCTTTCAGTTTTTGTAAATTATTTTAACTATTTGTTCTGTGCACAAACAGTCTCAAATGGTCAAATAATTAGGCAGATTAATTGGATGATTAATAATGTATCCTTACCTGGTTTTTCTTCAAACCTGAGAAAAGATGAATCAAAGTACTTTTGCACATGAAGACAAAGAAACGTTTGCATTTTACCTGCATAAATGTGAAAGTGAGAAATTCAAAGTAGATTTTAAATATAACCATTTCATATTTGTAGCTTTAGCTTAAAGCACCTGCCTTTACAGCATGTGCACACAAAATACAGACATCACTTCCTGTCCTGGAAAAGTACAAGGCAGGTTTTATTGGCACCTTATTGCCTTTCCTGCCCTCTGACAGCATGACACATCCTCCTGGATGTTCACCTTTAGCCTAACAATGAGCAGAGCTTTAAGACGCCACAGCGCTGATCTCAGGATAAGTCTGTATTTATGTATACGGCGTGTGTGTGAATGTTAGAGACAGAAGTGGATTCAGTTTGGTTCAGCTGTGAGTGTGTGAACAGGCCCTTCAAGTGCATCAGGAGCATAAGGCAAGGCAGGTTTATTTGTAGAGCACATTTCATGTACATGACAATTTAAGGGGATGAAGGTGATGTCATATGACAAATTGGACCTGCTACTATCTTCTGTAGATGACTGCATCTGCAGGAATTCATCCATCTTTGACAGATATAGATTTTTTCTATTTATGATGGAAAATTCTCTGATTTTAGCACTTGGTTCTAGCTATGACACACCATTTTCTAAGTGTTTGTGTGACTGTGAGTCAGGTGTGGTCAACATACCGTCACTTTCTCTAAATCGGCTTCAGAGGAGGTGGGAGACAGGGGGCTGACGGGACTGAGGGAGGGGGAGCTTCCGACACTGGAGACGTACTCGGGATCAGGGACGTACAGAACCTGCAAACACAATCCATGTCTGTATTTACACAGGTGCCACCCTTGCAAACACACGCACAGACAGACAGACAGACACACACACACACATAGAGATAGAGTATCTCTGTTTAACAGCTCAACAAGCATGACAAGGCAAATAACATGAAATCATGACTGTAGTCCCATGTTATTGACAAGATAAACACAGAGAGGGAAAGTGATGATCATGATGGTAAGTCTGAGTCTGAACCAGCAGCGATGAGGTAACATTGGCTGCTTTTTTGGGAATAAACTTCATGCTGGCATTTCATTCATTTATTTATTTATAGGGCTGCAACTAATTATTTTTTTCATTATTAATGAAGTTTTGCATTTTTTTTACCCCAATAAATCAATTCATTGTTTGGTTTCTGAAATGTCACGAAATGGCAAAAATTTCAAAGAGAATTCCCAAAAGCCGACATGACATTCACGACTATATAAACAGAGATTTAAGAAAAATGGGGACTTAGTTGTGGTATGAAGTTGCAAGGGGAATGACTCGCTGTTAAAGAAGCAGATTTTAAGTGTTGACAAAGCTGGTCAAATTTGCTCTGCGGTTATTGAAAAAAAATCTGCTGAAATATGCTTTTTAGTTTCTTATGTCTGTAGATGAGTGAGGCACCAATCAAGGAGATGTTAGCTTAGCCTAGCATAAATACTGGCACCCCCTCCTGAAAATAACGAAATAAAAAGAGAGAACCAGAATATGTTTGACTGTACAGAAATATATTGTTTATTTCACTTGGATAAATATTAAAGTGTAGAAGTCGTAGCTTTAAGCTGCCTTAGCTGGAACACTTAAGGGGAGGTTAAGGGACTTCCAGAAGCTTTGGTGTTGCTAAATTGAAGGGTTTATGTCTTTATCCTTCTCTTTTTTTAACGAATAAAAGAAAAAAATACAGTTTAGAATGACAATATTTGTGCTTAAGAAAAGTTAGTGGGTGTATTTTCTCATCTTAGCAAAGAGCAAAGCTAGCAGTTCCTCTTAATTCCAGTCATTATGCTAAGCTAGGCTAACTACCCCCACATTTATATTTCTAAATATTCAGCTCCACAGCCAATACGTGCATTTCCCAAAATGTCCAATTTGTACTTTTAGACAAAAGGAATCCAGGCAGGCTTTCTACCAATTAAGCTAATCAATACAAAGAGCAAACACAGAGCTTGTAAAATCATCTCTGAGTCAACTGAGACAAAACGATTAAAGAAGTATAACTTCCTAATTTACATTTAAAGCTATTCTTTTAATGAGAATTTCTTGGCCTGCACAGGGAATTTAGGGATGAACTTTTTACTTTGACTACGGCTTTTTTGGATTTAAATGAAAGTCTAGATATTTTTGCGTGATGTGATTTCAGTCTCATCTGCAGAGGCAGGGGAGAGATGACGACTTGATAAGCGCCCCACACGCCCCGCTGTTTGCACGCAGCTAAACTCGCCGTCTGCCGAGGGCTGGGAGAGAGGGAAGCGTGCCAGCAAGATTGGCTGCGCCTCGTGTCCATTCGACCAAATTTGATTTTAATGCCAGGAAATGCAGAAGCGAAATATAATTTTTGGATGTTTGTCACCCCCCCATGAATGAAAAAAAAACAAACAGATTTAGAATTTGAGTTTTTCACTGAAAAAAAAAAAAAAAAAAAAAAGATTCGACGGACATCAAAGCCAGGGAAGCTGCCAGAGGGCTTGGCAGACTAAAGATGGGCAGCTTGTGTGATGTAGTCACAACCTCGGCATCACTGGGAGAATTTAAACATCACACACATCTTATTTTATTTATTCATCCTTTTAGAAACAAAGTAGTTCTTATGTAACAAATTGCATCCTAATGGGACAAGTGACGCTGTAATTAGCAGGCATAGAGGGATATAAAGAGTAGGGATGTGGTTAGTGAGTCAGCGAAAGTGGGTGGATAAAAAACATGCAACATGTCGTGTTCTTTAAAAAGCCTCCTATTTCCAGCTTCTCGAGAGACTTTGAGGATAGAGCTGGATCAAGTCGAAATGAGTGTGAGGTGTTAGTAGATGTGAGGCTGAAGTGGGATGCGGCTGGATATATCAGTGAGGACGTGCACGGCGGTTCACACCTGGCCAGGCACCACTGCTCTGGAGAACAGCTTGTTCAGCTGAACCAGCTCGTTGGGTGTGGTGTCAAACTTGAGCGCAATGCTGTTCAACGTGTCCCGCGATTCCACCTGGACCACAAAACAAGAGAGAGGACATTTACAGAGAGAAAGAATTGATTTATTTTTTCCTACAAGCTGCACAGGAAACATTTGGAAGATGTGACACACAGGATGAGAGACAGAGAGGGAACGTCTGAAGAACGGAGCTGTGAAATGATTTCTTTAAAGGGTTTAATGCGGCATGTGTTCTGCATGTTAGATTTTTGGATGTTATGCAGATTAAAGCTGTCAGCTGTTGACCAGGAATAGATTCCCATGATATTCAATGTAGCTGGCAGAAATATAAACTGACATGAGTGTCCACTATTATCTTGTCAACCTCTTATATTGCAATATTTACAGTTTAAAACAAAAGTCTAAACAAAGTCTAAGGGCATAACTGTAAACTGAAATAATCACTTTAACTTTATTATTGTTTCAATCATTAGCTTAAAATCTGCATAACATTTGAGAAAACCGTGTCCTCAGTTGGAAGTTGAACTGATATGAATAAAGAGATCCATTCCCTATTTTAAAGTTTGACTTGCCCTTTTTTTTTATTTTCTTCAAAGATGTTTGCACAAATGAAATCCAACTGAAAATATTCTAAGCGTCTCTCATTTCATTTAGTATGAGAAACAGCAGAGGCATCTCTTTCCATCCCGTCCCTGTGCTCTCATCTAACAGCCGGCTAAAAGATGGACCAATTTTATTTGTGCAGCTCACCGTCTATTCTATTACGGTTGGGGGTAAAACAAGCACTGCTTGTGTTAGAGCACAGTTTCCCTCCCCAACTTATTGATGCAGAAGATCCAGCTCTGTGAAGACTGTACAGTGCACGTCTGAGACCGACTGGCCGGTCCTAGTAATGAGCGAACAAACTGAAAACCAAATCGATTCCAGTCACCGTCCGAGCGGTAGGCGCATCTGTAGGACTCAGCAGGGATGGCAACTGCTTTGAGAACTGTATAAGCAGAAAATGCAAGCACTTCCAACTTACTGCTTTTTCGTAGTAATTGCACAAGAGTGTAGAATATAACATAAAGCACAGTGTGCAGAGTTTTCCTTTCAAGACCAAACAGAATTTCATATCGCATATATTCCCCTGCAAAGAAAAAAAGCCAATGCAAGACAAAATAATTGAAGATTTCTCCATTTTATTGTATTGTTGTATTATATGTCACGGCTAACATTAGTAGCTCTGACCTGCTCTTATTCAGTGTTCTTCATAGTCACCCTGAAAGCCTACTTTCTGCCAACGTCCAGAAAATACAAATTATAAAATATAGATGGAGGAGGATTCAAGCCGAGGGGCTAAACGGGTCAGGTTAGGATCCTCATACTTCTAATACTAGGACCAGCTACTATAGCTCTACACCCAGCTGCATAATTCAGTGAGCAGGAGGCAGCTTAGTTAACCAACTCCTGGAGCAGAGTTTAAGTTTTGGAGGTGAAATGTAATGTTAAAGAGCATGCTAGAAGTAAATCTGCCTTTAGCTTAACAAACGTGCTCATAAACAAATCATAAACAAACATACATGTAGCGGCTACACACCAACTTAAATTATCAGCTCATTTTTTATTTGGGTTCATCAGCTGACTGCTGTTCCGGTTCCTCTTATTTTTCATGTTTTGAAAAGAGAATAATCTTGACTACAGATGCTTGTACGTAAGAAACAAGCAGAAAAAGAAAGAGGAAGAGCTTTATTTTAGCAGAGATTGAACAGATCATGCAGGCTGTTATGGTTACACCCTGTCCTCAGCTGCAGCACCCTGCAGTGTGACACAGGTGCGTTCGCTTGTCTCCACCAGTTAGGATCTGCACAACAGAGATGTGCTCCATGTGTCTGAAATTGTTAAGCATCTAGCATGCCCAGTGGGACTTTCTTCCTTCTAAATAAGGCTGACATCCATGTCAGGAAACGCCTGTGTGCGCAAGAAATGCAATGCAAGTAAAGAAAGTGGGCTCAAGAGGGTAGAAACCCTGAAAACCAGACAAGCGAGGGTGACTCGGAGCTTTGTTTTAATGGCACAGCATGCAACAGTCATGGGACTGCATTATTTAGCTTCATGTTTGTGCAGACAGTCCCAGAAACATCAGCTTCCCCAAATTCTTGTCATGACACACAGTTTCTAGGAGGATGTTCTTGCACAGACAGACACACACACGGGACAGTCACAGCCAGGTAACTAAACAGGGGAACAGGACAGACAAGCTGGAACGTTGTTAACACAGTCATTGTGTGAGGCAGCAGCACATGACGCAGTCAGGATCACTTCTCTGGAATAACCTACCAATTTAGGGGAAAAAGAAGAAAATATAGAAGTCTAGAAGCCAATAACAACCACAAAATGTTTACATAGGGCTAGCAATGCTGAGAAACATTTTGTTTCAATGAAGGATTAACTGTAAAAAAAGGATGCAGAATTTCATGATTGAGAAAAAATATAAATTCAGCAGGATGAAGTACACTTGACTTCCGAGGGCCTTAAGCAGAATAAGTTTTGGGGGCCCTACCCCCTTCATACCATGAACAAAGTTTTTGTTCATGGTATGAACGCAACACCCTAAGTCATAATACACGTCTTAACTCATTCAAAACACTCTAGTAAGTAAAAATATGACTACACTTAGAAGACAGAAAGGGACAAAAATCGGAGCAATTTCCTTTGTTTGTCCCGGTGTGATTTCTCAGTATAAAATAACTGAGGCAAAGCCCATCCTGATGAACCCATTATATTGTCACAAAGAGTCAACCCAAACAGTAGGCATGTTTAAACATCTGGCCTACAAACACTGTACTTTAGTTATACTTAAAAGCTTGAAATGCTTTATTACAAATGAACACATGGTTTATTGTGCAACATTATTGCACATAAAGTGCTGTTAATTAGGCTACAAAAGCCTCAATAGGACAGATGCCAAATTAGTTGAAGTAGAAAAATCGGCCGAAGTTGGGTAGTGTGGCTTTAAGATGTGTTTTGTGGTGAAACATCAGCAGGTTAGAGGGTGAAATCAAAGTAAGGTAGAAATCAGTGTTTATATGTAAATTCAATCTGCTGTATATTGCTGTGTTGTGAGACAGGAACACAATCTACTGAATCACAGTCTAAAAATCAACCCCTGAAAAGTTACCATGCTTTAAAATTCAATACAAAATGTTGTTTCATATAATTAAATTTAATGGCTATGATAATTAGATTCAAGAAGGCATTATTTTCGGGACAAATTCCTATTCATGCAGTCAGAGAACCACCGAAGACTACGGATGAGGCAGGACCACTGCAGGCATCCAGGGGGGGCAACGAAAACGCTGACATATTATCTCTGAGAGGAAGCCCTGAGTGTAACTGACAGAAAAGTCATATGAGAAAACTAGCTAATGATGGCAGAAATCCAGCTGGAACGCCTCATAAAAGACGAATGACCACAAACGTACAGTGACAGTAATACTGCTGGGTCACTTGTTTTGGCTCCAGAGCACAGCTCATTAGCTTCTTGGAACCAAAATGTCTACTGATTTCGGTCAGTTACTGGCAGCAACATTCTCCACTGTTGGCCAATTAAAAGAGTGGGAGAGGCAGCGTCTTGAGATTTTTTTTCTTTCTTTAAATTGATGAAAGCAAGTTACAGCTCAGCTATGAAGTGCTGGAGTAGCTGGGACTGGACACATCTGAACGGGGAGTGTGCTGAGTGATAACAGAGGCCTTATTGTGGGCTTTGCCGTATTCAGACAATCCAACCTCTGGGGGGACAAACTAATAAGAGCAGTGGTTGGTCACGCTGCTGGGAAGCTGTTTCCCTGACTCAGCAATGACAGCAACACAACAATGAACAATGCAGAGCAGGGGTGCCGCAAGCCCAATGTAGGCAAAAAATAAACTGCAGGTGCCTCTGCTTTCCCTTTTAAAACTCTGATTATACCCAGAATACCTTTAGTTTTTCCACAAATATCAATGAGACGTGTAATAACTGGGGGGAAAAGCCAGTTTTATGTGTAACCTGCTGTTCACATGAATAGTTTTAATCCTAATCCAGAGAGATTTCCTTGGAAGGGTCAACAGTAATAACAGCAGTCTTTCCTGTAGATTCAATTATTTGGCTTCCCAATTTATTATGAGCATCCCTCATTTTTCAGATGCTACCTGATACCTTTAGATTCATACTGCTTGCTCATCTGGCCAGATTGAATTTAATGGTTCAATCAAAGCTGAGATGGAGATAAATGGAGGCTGCATGTCAACCTGGGCTGGGAAGACCAAGACAAAACAACATGGATCTCTCATTTTTTGTTAATTTTTGTCAGTAAAATAAGGCTAATGTAATGCAACTTCAAAGGCAGCGGTGGAAAACACTGCATTGCTTTTTAAAAAACATCTCGGTACAGAAGGCAAACCACTGAAGCTGAACCACAACAAAGACATAAGGAGGATATGTTGACAGGTTGGTGTCCCGTCTGAAACTCCTGCTCACAGCTCTCGTCATTAACAACTGCTCTCGGACACCTTTTTGTCAGCAGCTAGGATCTGCACGATTTGTCAGCCTATCGGCTCGGCGAGGGGGAGTCTTACTGTTTCGTTCAGACAACAGCAGCATGTCAAGTTTGATAAATATCCTGTCGTGAAGAAGGATGGGAGTTGTCAAGGAGATCGCAGCCACGGTGACAAAGTCCTCGTGACACGACAATGACACACACAAACATGTACTTGATGCTGATTTACAGCACGGCCATAAAATGCAGATTAATAACTTCTGTGTGTCATGATTTCACATCAAACGTCCCATCCTGAAAGCATTCCTACAACTACACAATGGTCATTGGGGAGAAGTCCTTGGTGAGTGGGCAGCAGTTTAAGTCTGACCTTTAGCTTAACAGGGTAAAAATCAGCTGCTTTATTTTAGTTAAGAAGATGAAGAGTTAATGGGTCTCCTACAGTGTCAGAGTCTTTCATCCTGGCTGCTGGGGCAGAGAGCATTGATTCTCCCTGGGTGTTATTTGCCACCGTCTCATCCATGAACTATTTATTTTTAGCTTCATAGCTCCTCTGTTGCTCAGTACAAAGCCAACTTATAGGACATTCAGGGTCTGCGGGACATTCAAAGAAGCTTAAAGCTCTCTTTGAATGCAACATTCAGCAATATAAGGTCAGACCGTTGACTTTAATCAAACAAATCTTGCATTTTACCCAACAAAAGTTCCACCTAACTGAGTTCTTGCGTCTGAAACCCAGTCTGGTATTCAATGAATAAACATTGCAAAGTCAGGTGGTGGGTTGATCTGGGTACCCAAAATGAATCACTTTACAAAGACCAGCACAATTAGCTTCATACGGCACAAAAGCATCAAGACAACTGGCACATTTGACCCTCGCAAACCTCAGAGATGCAACCATTGATCGCACTGTAAGAGGAGCTATCGCTAACTCTATTAAGAGGCAGAGGACAGGGAACGTGCAAACGTGACCCACTGATAAACACTTGATATTGACACATTGACAAAAGGACGAGAGAGAGACGGACAGAAACGTAATCACAATTAGGATCATGGCCGCTAATGACGGGTGGACCCCATCCTGTTCTCCCCTGGATCAATAATCCCCATTATTCATTTCAAACTGGGATGAATAATTAAGCCCGTTTCTCTTAGGGTGACACCTCCCTCTTTGCGAGGAGAGAGTTGGTGGGGGTGACCGCTGCGGCCATGTTAAGAGTGACTTATATCCAGCTAATGGTCACCTTGTTGAACAGGCGAGGACAGACAGATTCAACAAGGACCGCGTGAACGAACGGCTAAGGACTAACGGCTCCATTAAAATGTCTGCCATCTTGGGCAGAACATTACTTATGTAACATGAGAACAACTCGGAGTGCTTTTGTTATAGGTCAGCGGGGGAAGTAAGATATTCACAGAGTTAAGAGTTTAATTGTGACCATTTACAATTGCTGGCTGGTACTTAGTCCTACACAGCAGCTGCTTTTTTTTTTTTTAAATTAAGGGAACCTTCAATCTCTTAGTGGGAAAAAAAGAGCAAATCAGACAGGAAATAATAAAAATGAACAATTTAGGGGGAAAAAAACCTGTGACTAAACCTTTGATTGTCCAATAATGCCCTTTAGAGTAGATATTACTCCACTTTTATACCTAAAGACGAAGCCCGTCCTCTTCATGACAGTTGCCATGGCAACCATCATTGCTACATAACAATATATGTATTGTGTGCAGCTACAACCTTGCCAATTGGCTTCAGGCTCAAATTTAGAGCCGCTACAAGTGACATGGGATGAAGCCACACTATTTTATCCCTTTTGGAAGCAAGGCAAAGCAAGTTTTCTGTCTCACTCTCAAGCCCTTGTGGATTCTTCCTCATGTCAGACTCTGACCTGATGCTACAGTGCTTCAGGCTTTAACGGCCCTTCCACTGATTTGACACAAACCTAATGACACATAAGAACCAGCAAAGCCAAGAGGGGCTCGGCATGACATAAAAAGACCGAAGCAGAGGTGGTGTTTGTCTCAGACTTGTCTGGGAGGAGGTCAACATGCTCAACCTGTTTTCATTGACATATCTTTTCTAAATGGCTTCCTCTGCTCCATCAAAGAGACACAGATACGGTGAAAGCTTTGATTACGAATAATATTAAGAGTACTAAATATAACATTGTCCAATACTGATTTATAATTTGATATGAGTATATGAAACATGGACAAATACGTTTTAAAAAAGCAGGTCTATGTGGCCTTTGACATAACCAACACAAAACCTTTGTTTCCGTTGTAAACATGCAACAGGTTGTCCCTCATGTGGCAGAATCCCAAACTCTTCTCTATATGCATTCCCCTGTATCCCAACCCTGTTATCGTACCCTCCAGTACCGTCTATCCACTTGCTCTGCTCTCAGACAGGGAGATTTGGAAGAACTCAAACCGTGTGATATCTTCTGCAACCCAGCACTGAATAATGCAATCAGAGTGACTGATTTTCAGGAGGGTGAAGGTTTAAGATTGCTGCTGCATGTGTGTGTGTGTCTCTGTCTGCGCATGTGCACACAAGCGCACACACACCTGGTGTTTGGAGTATGACTCATCTAATGTCCCTCAACTCCTCTAATGACCACACTGCTTCCTCTCAAACCCAGCAGAGAACCGCTAAACTTCAAGACCGGTGATACACAATGACCTGGCTCTACTTTAATCAGCTTCTGCTGTAGAATAAAAAAAGTTTCAATTATAGAGCATAAGATTTACTGAAGGTATTAAACCTCATACTCAGTCAAAGCTCTTAAATACAAAAAAAGTTAGCAGAAATGACTTCTTATTCAATATCACAATTCTGCCATGGCTGCTTTTATTTAAAAAATACTTCAGACTTATGAATGAGCATGAATGTTGTTGAGAAATGTAAGATTTCAACCTCATATGGGCGCTGGCTGAGCAATACAGAAATCAAGTTATTGAAAGTCTTAAAGACTGCTCTTGTGAGAATTAACTGTGCAATCAACAGGACGAAGAGGCAACTTTAATCCAATCCATCATCCTGTGCTAAAGCGATGGATTGACGTCTCTGCTGACCATCGAACAAGGCTGAGATTTCAAAGCACAAACTGAAACAACACTGAAAACAATACACGCTTCATTTTCTGGCAAATAGCAGAGTTACCAACTACAACACAGTTAATAATTCTGTCTGACTGCTCATGTTGTTGGCCAGAATGACTATATGATGAACGCTGACAATGGCCTTTTTTCCTTCCAGGCCTACTACTCTCATATCCAGACAGTCCCTCCCCTCCAAACGGCTCTTTATGTCACTAAACAAAATGTAATGAGAGCTTGGCTGTGCCAGTTCTGCCGAGAGCTCTGCAAAAGACTTAAAGAGGCTGTGTGTGAGGAGGAACGGGCCAAAAAAATTTACCAAATACGACTTAACATTGTAGAATAATTCCAGTGCATCGCAACACTGATGAAATCTCTGTAGTTTACTTGTAATTGCTGTGCTTCATAAAAGACAACAATCGGGAAAAAAAGACAATTTTATGGGGGGAGGGGTACATATGCCATGATAGAGTAGTTTAGAGAAGCTTGAAGCAAACCCTTCATGTTTGCCAAATCTATCTCAAGGACAAACCCAAGACGAAGCAGCTTTTGAATCTAAACATCCATTATGGTTTACACACCAACTTCCTGGCTCAGTTCAAAGGAAATTACCTTATTTCATTTGTCATTAGCCTCATAGTAAGGATCGACTGATAAATCAGTCGGCCGATATTTGCGGTTTTTCTGGTATCGGCATTGGCTGATACACAAGGCCGATATCACATATACCGCTATATCTGCAATATATATACCGCTATATCTGCAATATATATATATATATATATGAAAATCGGCATCCTGTACCAGCTAATGTAAAAAAATTGGTATCCGCCCTTTAAAAAAAAAAATAATATCGGTCGATCCCTACCTCATAGCATAATATCCCAAGTCATATTTTAAGGTTTTATAGGCAATGATGCACAGCCAATCAGCGATATTAGGAGAGTACAGTTAGATAAATATCACAATTTAGCCAAAATATGACTTTATTCTACGAGGTTAACGATACATGCCACTGGTACTTTTTTCCCTTTTACCAAGTTCCTACCACAGTGAGCATTTAGAGGTAGGATAGGGACATAAGTTTTGTAATTTGTATCTCCATATTTCAAAGCGTAACAAAAAGTACATGTACAGATTACTTCTGCTAGTCTGAAAATATAAATCAGTTTTACAAGTACAAAAGATTTCTCCAACATTTTACACACCTACCCAAGAACCAATCAAATTCCTCTAATTCCTAATCAATCACAGAGAGGGGAGGGCTAAGATTCCTTGTGTCCACAACCAAACTTATCTTGTTGAAAAATACCGCTACAACCATCTGATCAAGGCCAGCGAGACTGTCAGTCGGCTTTAGCTAACTCCGCTAAGGCTTCTTAAATGTTTTATTTTTCCATAAACCAACATACCTTTAGAGCTCTATGATGGTTGCGCTGGCATGGCCAGGTCTCCAAGCGGTTGGTTAGGGATTAGTGAAATCCGGCCTGTTTCTTGAATGTGTTTTGTACTTGTTAAAACTGACTTGTAGAATTAATCCGTACTTGTAGGTTTGATTTGTAGCTGTACTTGTTGTTACACTTATAAATATGCATAGGAATTAGAAAACATGTGCAAGCTAAAAAACCGGAGATACGAGTTACAAAACTTAGGTCTCTATCCTAGCATATCTATCATATCAGTCGAGCATGCAGCAGGTATCAAATATAAAGTATGACATGTCAATAAGAGGGGATGGGGATTCAGACCAATAAAAGAATCACAGTTGTGACACTTCATCTGAAAAATACCTTTGAGGATAATAGGTGGTGATAATGGCTCGGTCTGGCTTTAATATGAGAACAGTTTCTGGAGGGTTTGGACTTTGCGATAAAAAGTCACAAAAGGTTGTTCTCAGAACCAAAATGAAAAATGAGCCATGATAGGATATAGGAAGATGAGTTTTAATTGTAAATGGAAGCCATGCAATCATGTATATGGAACTAAATAAGTGTCAAATTTAAGCAGCAATGCAACAATAAGATTAACCTCAGCTCAGACTTTCAGATGTGGAAACGCTACGATCTGTGCACCGTGTCCTTGTGTAAAGTGATTAAAAACAACTGAGGGGCGCTTTGATTATAGCTGGAATCTGATTGGATCACTTTCTTCCTGCCCCTTTTGATTCGGTTTTCCCAATGCCTCGTGTCTGGAGATAAATACGTGTGGACTGTTTGACTTTGAACGACTGTCCTTACAGCCTGCATGGAAGGACTCCCCCCCCCACACACAACCACATGTAGCTTCACCTCTGAGTTACTCTTTGCCTCTCTCTGTCTGCATCTTTATGTCTAACCATCTACCTCAGTCGTACCCAGAGAATTCAAGTCCCTTTTTTTTTTTTAATTGGATGCAGGTCAGACTTGGCTGAATGGACTGGGCATTATCAGTGTCTAGGCAGATGGGTTGCAGTTGCACAGGTTATTTCTCAATACAAAGAAAAAACATCTCACATGGGATAATGAAGCCTGTGTGTGTGTGAGGTAAAAAGGTGAGAAGGGGAAGGGAGAGGGAGGGGAGCTGTATTGATAAAGCAGCACAAGAGAAAATCCTCCTTTCTTCCGTTGGATGCCAGGCGATATTTATAATCTTATCTGCTGGAGAGCGGGCGAAATAAGGAAACACTGGTGGCCGTCTCCTCGGTGCAGGAGATGAGTTTAAGATAAAGCTGCTTCTCAATCAATGGGACGCCGTCTCGTACGCAAGGCGACGCCGCTTCTCGTCGGCCCCGAGCTTTCTTGCTACGTGCTGTTTCGGCATGTCAAGTCACAGGACAAAATCACTGGCAGAGCTCAAACCATTATTCAACACTATCAGTAATCTAGCGGAGGGAAATAAGGGGGAAAACGCAGAGAGAGAGAGAGAGAGACAGAGAGCGATGGCTGACAAGAACAGGATTGGCATACTCTATGATCTACGATAGACCTTAAATTTTCCCCTTTTTGCAGACTCTCCGTGGCCTCTCTGTTCCTATCAGGACCGTGACACAAGGCTTCGACTCCAACAAATATCCCATTGTAATGATTAAGGCTGTTCGAGGTAAACAAGGGCCGAGTCAATCAGCAGGTCTCAGATGAGTGGCAGGTGAGGCAGGTGTGAGAAGCGGTGGTGCTGGTGCTGAGCGGGGTCAATTACAGCGAAAGCTTCAGCAGCTCCAGGAGCAAGGAGCCATGTGTGCCAGAGACCCGACAGCGGAGGAATCGTCAGGGTAAACGGGAACGAGGATAGGAACGACAATAACAGACCACAAACTCCCTCCCCTCCTTCTCCTTTCTTGACAGCAGACAGGCAGACAGCCGGAGCTCAGCCACAGCATTCCCACTCTTCACTGTTGCCACGGAGAACGAGGCGAGGAGTAGCAGTCTGACTGCAGCTGGGTTTGAGGGTCATTTGAAGAACACAACCAGTCAAAGCAGAGAGAGCTCCATTTTCACTTCATGACAGAGAATTGTAGCCCTCTCTCTCTCTCTCTCTCTCTCTATTTCTACCCCCCCCCCCCTCTCCCACACAGCAGCTAAATCAATAGAGATGACAACGCAGTTGGAAGGTCATTCGCCGAGCTGTGTGGTGGAATGCTCGCCGATTTGCAGCGCAGAAAATGAGCGGAAAAACAAATACACATTGCAAACAAACACGCGTCCTGCCAGCACTCCTGCCCTGCTCTGGTCCAGCTGGAGGAACGAACAGAGCTACAACAGTTCTCCATCACCTTCCTGTACATCAACATGCAAAATGGAGCTGAGCATTGAACAGCTGCACAGGTGATCTCTGACAGAGGGTACACAGTTTCCATATGATTTATATCAACTACCATACATGCCCGTTTACACACACACACACACACACACACACACACACACACACACAGTCCTCTTTATGTAAACAGTTTAGAGATGAGGTACACGTGTTCGATGAAAGAAAATGCTTCTCCCTAGAAATGAAAAACTACCCAGCATGGTCAGGCACAGCCTTCATAAAAACAAACAACAACTGCTACATCCCGAATGTTGCTGGAGCTAGTCAGAGCTACACAAACCACCAGCAGCAGACACATACATTCACATACACACACACACATGTACACAGAGGCAGCAAAGCAGAAAAGCATTAAAAACACATGAGGACATTAACGGGGAGAGATCAGAGTTGACTCCACGTTACTCACAGAATATTCGATGGTCCCTTTGGGTCTCTGGAACGACATGCGCCTTCCATCCTTCTTTTCTGGAGTCTTCTTTTGGCCGGTGTCTGAAAGCAAACGAGGCAAGGTACGCATTACATTCATGTTCCCCTCTCCCCAGCTTGTCACAAGCTGCCGTTTCCCAGCCCCGTGGGTAGACAGCTCATTCGTCAACAGTGAGCCAGCCAGCCAGCCTGCCTGCGATGTGAGCTGCGAGCGCCGGACCTATTTCTCTCTCTCTCTGGTTCTCGCTCTGCTTCTATCCTCTCTCGCTCTCTCTCTATCACGCTGTCCTCCCCTCGCTCTCGCCTTCCTCTCTCTCCCTCTTCTCCTCCTAGCCCGCCATGTAGCGCAATGACAGCCGTCGAAAGCGCTTCACCTTGCCTTCCCTCCCCTCTTGCCTCTCACGGCTGACAGAGACCGGGCTGACCTCCATCAGGGCACCGCTGCTCTGGTTGCGAGCCAGAGAGGCGGAGGGAGGGGGGGGAGGGGGAAACGGATTCACACGGGGGAGCGGGGAATGCTAAAGCTGGAAAGGGAGAGGAGACAAAGTGGGGGCTGAACCAGAGGGTGGATGGAGGGGAAGGGAGGGTTCAAAGCTACGTGCTGGTTGGGCGATGGAGGGATGCTGCGAGAAGCGGTGACAGCTGATGAAGAGGTTGGCTGCAGGTGAGGGAAAACAAAAAAATATTTTCAAAACAGCAATTACAGCTTTCCTACTTTTTCTAGGAAGGAATGGTCATTTTTAAATGGAGAAGGATTTTAAAAACAGAAGAGGGCACTGCGGGCAGCCGGGTTTTAAGACAGTACACACACACACACACAAAAGAAAAATGGATAAGTAGGTTTGGGGATGTAAATGATGAATGAGTTAATGGTGACAGAGGAAGCACATGGAGAGGATAGGGGGGCTGGGTCAGGGCGTGGAGATGAAGGCAGAGGGTGGATGGAATATTGAAAGCCAGTAGATAAAAGACAGAAGCAAAAGAGAGGATAGTAGATGAAAGAAACTGGAAGGAGACCCTTGGGAGTGGAGGAGATGTTGTAAGGGGGTTGACTTTGGTCTTTGACTTCAACAAGGAGCACTAGTTAAAGGACCGGGTCAAGGCTTTTTGTTTTTGATTGTTTGGAACAGTATTTGTTTGAGGTTGCTGATTATGGATGATGGATTCATGCTGGAGATATTTCGGCCTAGTGCCCTCTAACACCTCTCTTACAAATATTGCTCCATGATTAATAAGTCCCTTTATGAATGTCTTTCTTCAGGCACCTTACATAGCTTAAAAACGTGAGTCATCCACCAGTGTTGCTATTTCTGGGGCTTAGGACTGCCTGATAGTAAGTGAGAATGGAGATGGGGGGGGGGTTGATCAGAGCTGCTTCAGGTGTTAATATCAGCCCAGTTAAAACACTGTGGGTTCACTTCATGAAATAAATACTAGTCACATTCCGACTGAAATGTAATCTACCTGGGTCAATGATTTTAATTCCAGGACATTATGAGGGTATTTAATTGAGTATCCCCAGTTATAATTACAACACACACAAACAGTTTTTTCTCAAACATAATGATTGGGTATTTTTGCAGTATGTTAAAGTATGAAAGCAAAGATAGAGCAGCCAGACATCAATGGCCAACATTGCTGTTGGCAAATAGGTACACATCAGTCAATGTAGGTTATTCATCTGGTGAGACCCTTTGTGTTGCTTTAACTTCGCCCTGAAACTGACAAGATTTACCGTTGGCCACAAAAACATCAAATTTATATAACCTTTTCTAAAACATGAAATAAAAACTCTTGATATTCAAATTCTGGTTTGAAGCTGTGTCCTCGCCAAGATAAGTAGCCGCTCAGGTCAACAGTAGTAAATCCAAGTAAATCACATGGAGAAAGGTAACAAAGCAATAACATTTTATAATAAAAAGAATCGATAAAATCAACATCGGTTGGGACATCAAAAAGTTAAAACAACAGAGACTCAGAAAATGTCTTTGCAATAGTCATCTCAGGCCAAAAGGAGCAGACTGGTCAATCAAAGTGTTTACAACCAAACTTCTCTGCTTATAGAAATGTATACACATTCATAGAGGGTGTGATGACTAGCTGAAATACTTCATAATTGTTTAGTTTTTCCTTATAATGCATATTTCCTTGTTTTCCTGGAATTAAAGGCAAAATAAAAGACAAAAGAACCAAATGTCTGCAAAATCATTCTCTTCAGCGTGTGACCAGGATTATATAGATTGCATACCTTTGATAAAGAATAACCATTTCCTTGTACTTTTATTTTCTAGTTGCTGAGTTTGACTTTTATATGAAAAACATTGAGGTTAGAAGTAATTTTGCTGATCAGGTTGATGAAAACATGTTCAGAAAAGCTTAAACTGACCCAGAGTTTTACGTGGACGAGTTTTGATCAGGAGCAGCTTCAGCTTCACACTAACACTCAGACATCGTATAGATCCCATACATCAGTGGTTCAGAGATTTTTTGACAACATGCAAAGCACAAACTGTATTAATCAGAGGTGGTGAGAACGTTTCCCTGTTAGAGAGCCAGTAGAACTGAAACACCTTATAAAAGCTGATTAAAAAGGCGACTTAGAGCTACTCACAGGCATCGGTACGACCTTGTTTGTCTTAAGCATCTGTTTAAAGTTTGGTAAAAAAAAATATGCTGGAAACGCTATTTTAAGCGTAACAAACTATTACTTGGATTAGTGACTTTAAATCAGTTTTCTGAGCCTTAAAGCTAAAATGCATTTCCTCGCATTTTGTTAATTTATGAGCATTAAGTCACTGCTTAGATTGAGTCTGTTTAGGTATGACTGTACTCAAGTCCACTTCAGATTCAAGTAGTTTTTGCGCTCCTTCTTGGAATTGAATAAAACATTTCGACCACCTTTAAAGGACTTTATTTAAAGAGTAATTATCTGTCAATCTACCATATCTTGTGTAGGGTCACGGCAGGCAGTAGCCCATCCAAGCAATGACTGAACAACAAGCAGGGCAGACCCCGAGCAAGTCCTGAGTCTATCACACAGCCTTACAGACATGGCTGCCTATAGACAATTGAAAAATCACTCATCAACCCAATACATTTGTCTGAAAGAAGACAGAAGCCCTCTTAGAAAACCAACCCAGGCTCATTGACGAGAACATGCAAAGTCAGCTGACCAGCAGGTTCATAACCACAACCATCTGGGGAAAGGGGAAACCACTAGCGGTGGGAGAAAAAGTCATTTTTTAGATGCACAGCAATGCGGACGTGGATGAAGTTAATGTTCATGTACAGCACCTGCACCACCTGTGGTGTGCACATTATATGATGGCTGAGTGTGAAATCCAACTGGTAATCCTCCGTATTAAAAGTGGAAGTACTTTGGCTCTGTATGTCGGATGACAGGCGGCTCTGGCCAGGAGAGATGTCTTGCAGTCAGACGTGGAAGGGCGCGGTGAAAGTTCTGATAGAAAAACGCTCAACCCGAAACCGCTAGGATCTGATGCAGTGCCATGTTTTTGTTGTCCTACATTCACCAATATATGAACACGTTTTCTTCATGGTTTGTAACAACTAATATGAGAAACCACGCTACACATTTCCAGTCAAACAGTAGTAGCAGGCAAATAGTCACACAGGAAACAAAAGCATCAATAATCATTTTAGAATAGTATCGCGGCCATCTGAATCGTAATGTGCAGAAAGATTCCCACCACTAAAAACCACCGACTACACCAGGATGCTATCTTTTTAAATACATTTAGAGGCTCAGAAACAAACGTCAGAAAACGGCATTAAATAAACATTAAATAAAGAGACATTAAATAAAGAGAATTTACTAATAAAAAGCACAAATATATCCAGTCTTACTCAACAACCCTTTGAATAATCTCATCTTTTAAATATACTAAAGTACTGAACCACTCTTGGGGGAACAAATATCTAATCGTGATCTAATACTTATAGATAAGCTCCAGAGTGAATACCAGAACAACTAATAGGGAAATAGTGAGAGATTTCAATCTGAATGCTATGAAGATGCTGCATAAAAGGGCTGTGTTGCTTAAAAAACAGTGGGCATGAGCCAAATCAATTACTTAGCATCCAAATGAAAACCTTGGAAGGATGATTGCTTTCATTGGGAAAATACACGATAAGGAGGCCGATTGTGCATGATTGGGTTCATGCTGCTATTTAGAGGCTTCACGTCATCACTATGATTTCATGCTTTCTTGTCATGAAACATAATCCAGGGAGTGTTTGGTTTAATTGCTGGTCATGTCAGTGCAGCAGACTGCGACTTGTCCTCCGACTCCGTGCACACAAGAGGTGCTGGCCTGCTTTGTTGGGTGCAGAATTGCCAAGGCGATAAAGATTTTTTCTGTTGCTTTTGTTGACGTCCTCTACACATTTAACTGCTGCAGATTGAGCGGATAAACATCAAGTCACACTCGAAGTCTCAAATAATACAGAACGAGCACAGTGGGAGAGGGTGAGCTGGAAAGAAAGAGGCAAGCAAGACAATGGAAGAGAAAAGCGGATATGCATTGGCGGCAGGGGTGATGGCACACTGCGAGGCAGGGATTGGTCTAAAATTAAACCTGACCCTGGATGGTCGCACAAGAAATGGGGATTTTATCCACACACCAGACATGCAGTGGAGCAAAGGCGCAGCATCCTCAACAACAAAAGCTGGGTTTTTTATCCAACACTGCAGGAAACCAGCAGCATCTGTTGTTTCTATAAAAGCTCTGCTTCTATACAGGGAATCTGCTTCGCGAGTCAAAAATAAATAAATAATCACAATTTGTTTCTTTGATTCATCTGCATCTGATGTGGTGTTATGAATTTTTTTTGCTTTCTATATGCAGATGGATTCTATTTTGATTTCAATTTGTCCTGTTTGGATACACAAAAGGCTTCTTAGTAGTCAACAATGACCAATGCAGATGAGAGTGCAGCTAATTTATAAGGCCCCGGCCTGATATTTCTGTTTTTAAAATCTGTTGAGAAATAATTCACAGATAAAATTGTTTAAATGAAATGAAGATGTATCCGGCATCCCTCCGTCTGCATTATCGCAGTTTGCCTTAGTGATCAATTCTGCACTCTGCCTGCATTGCAATTATTTCTAATAAAAAGAATGCAAGTGACAAAGTAAATACCCTCTAGCAATGAAAACATGGTTTTCCAGCAGCCGCACAAGCTGCCTGCATTGAAAATGTGTCTGCATTCATTTTTAGTTCACTAACCTCAACAAATAACTGTCTCTCAAGGCTAATACTGTTTGTTTTCAGCTGGATAAATGATTTGCCAATTCATTGATTAGTCTGTTATCATTTTTCACTGCAGCAGGGGTGTTTGGGCTTTTATACACAAATCAACATCAAGAACATTCCCGGAAAACCCACCTTTCATTTAAACTCAACGTCATGTGGATTGTTTTGTCCATATATGTAATTATTAAGCATTTGATGCATAATCAACATGATGTGAAGGGGTTTATCAACCATGAAAGTAAAAAAATAATTTGGAATAACTTTGACATTTTTAAGAAAACGACTTATTTGTGCTGGCAAACATATCCAAGTCTAACAATAACCAACAAAGATGTCCGTGTCTACACTTGTTTGATTACTTGTTTGTTTAGGAGAAACGAAGGATGAATTCAAAAGGACCTGCTCACAAATGTTTTTTTTTTTGTTTTTTTAAACTAACACTAAAGCAAAAACATAGCACTGGAATGGGATCATCAAGAGCTTCGGGCGAAGCGGAGACTCCGGAACAAACAGGTCTGTGGTTGATGCCAATCTAGATAAAGCCAATGCAGCTATCTTTACTGAACAGCACTGGGGAAAATATCTTAATAGGAGGTGAATGGAGGTCGCTAGTTATCCAATTTGTTGTTCAACCAAGTAAAACAACAGTTACCACTGCCGGCAGGAGCGCCTTTATTGGTGTTGTTGTTTCTCATAAAGAAGGGTTTTAGTGGCTCATTAATGGGCTGAATTACAAGAACACCGGGTCAACTGTGTGAGGGAGGCTAGCTTTGAGACTGAAAGGAACCGCTGTACAGCAGGGAGAAAAAGGAAAACAAAGGCTGCCTCTCATCAATCCGGGTTGTAAACAGTCATGAGAGCTCTCCCCGTTCAGAGCGAGGTAGCAGAAAAGCTGGTGCTTCCACGACACAGCCTTGATGTTCACATCACTGCAGGGGAAGAGGCCGTCCTCATGACAATTCACTAAAAACAGCCAAACATATGCTCACTGGACACTTTATTAGCTACACCTTGGTTGTACTGGGTTGGACCCTTTTTTACATTCAGACCTGCTTTAATTCTTGGTGTCATAAATCCAACAAAGTGATGGAAACATTCCTCAGAGATTTTGCTCCATATTGACATGATAGCATCACACAGTTGCTGCACATCCATGATGA
>JAOXYM010000006.1:26802295-26812997 GCA_028567055.1 Leptatherina wallacei | reverse complement strand
GTGAAGAAATCCAACTAAAGCAGTATATGAGGCATTTTGTTATGCTGGATTAAGCATCTATCTGGGGCTGTTAAATGTATTCATCCTGAACCACTTTGTATCAATTAATTCGGCTGTTTCACACCGTAGGCACGGACATCTCTCACTGGAAAAACCCTGGAAGACCAGGAGGGTTTTTCATCTGGCTAAATTCGAAGGATTTCAATTTGAAATGGTGCAAGGAGTGTTAAATGTCCGGTGACAGCTCAATGCAGCAACTTTGACGCCTCTTTTCCACACGCTGGATGTTTTATACGACAACGCTGGCTAAAAACAAAACAGTTTTGTGATCATTCTTATCCTGTAAACATTTCAAAATCTTATCGTCATATTTTATGGATTACTAACATTTCATTGTTTTATTGTATTGTGTATTCTTTCTTTACCTGCCTCAGCAATACAGTCCCTATCAAATAAAGTAATAAACATATAAATAAATACAGAATGTGCACCTAGTGTTCAACATGAGGAATTTATTTTCCCTCTGATGGATTAAAACTTCACTGCAGCAATCGGAAAAACCGATCTAAGAAGTTTTCCCATCCATTTTTCATTAAATATGCTGCTTTAAAGAACCACTACGCGTGCATTCGTTACAATGTGTAATGGTAGAATATGTAGTGGTTTACTAAATGCAACTGCAATGTTTTCACCTGAATGTGTTAAAAAAAAACGGAATATTTTTGTGATGCTAGCAGTTTGTTAGCCTGTTTTCTTCCTGGCACGGCTCCAAAATTCACTGCTGTGTTCTTGAAACATTGAACTTTTGCAGAGTTTTGAGTCGGTTGTTTTAAAATAAAGTACTGTATATAGAGAGTCAAAGAAATACACGCCTCTGATAACGGCCTGCCACTTCATAAAGGCTTGGGACCTTAAGTGTTTGAAGCAAATAAAAACTTCATTCTTTATTTGAAAAAAAAATCTAATGTTTGCTAAAGTTACACAGACTTGAAAGTTTCAACACTGATCCACAGTTTCAGCAGCTCAAACTGGAAGATCCTGCTTGATAACAGGGCACCTATCCTCCTCCTCTATCTCCTCCTTCATGCTGTCAGAAGCATTAAACCTCTTGGATCACTAATCACACTGATTCCTACAACCTTTGGCTTTACAGTTACTGCACACTGAGCAATATCTCTGTTCAAGTCAAAGTTGAAGGTGAGTTTCTAAGAAGGGAGCATGCAGTAGAACGGGATGAAGGGGTATACGATGATCGGTGTGGCTCAATATAATCCCAATTGGCTCGATCAGTAGTATTGAACCCTCTTATTGATGTTGACAAGTAATGCTAACTTGAACCAATGTGGCCAGTGTCATTCACTGTTATCTAATCAGCCACAAATGACCAAAATAAAGATTGGTTATTTCAACAGAAACTTTATGATAGCGAGGCAGACTGTTTAAAAAGAAAGAGCCACAAATAATTTTATAATCCGACTACATGGTACAAAACTGCCTCTTCATCGGCTTCTGTCACCCCCTCAGGAGCCTGGCACTGGTCAGCAGCATCTCAGCAGCAACACTAGCCTCTAAGGTTACAGCACCAATCGATGGGCAGGAGGAGTGTTGACCTCAGCTGGAAGAAACACAAACCCTGCATTATCAGATCGTATTGACTCAAAAGTAAACAGTTTCTGATCTTGAGTCAAGATTTGGACAAACTGCTGGGGCCACAAAGGCTCAGACCACTCAGTGATTTTTGTTTTGTTTTTCCCCCCAAAAAAGCAACAAGCCAGAAATCTGGTGCATTTTAGGACAAATCTCAGCTACTTTACAGAGAGGAAAATCACTGGTATCAGAGGAGACATTCTGTTAAATTGTAGCTTTCTCTCCGAGAAGTCATCGTACATGCAAATCTAGTCTAAATAAGCACAGAGCAGTTTTTTTAATCAGATGATGCAATTGTTTTCATTAGTGCAGAGCAGAAGCCTTGCCATGCATTCAAAGGGACAATGAATGAACATTCTTTTTTTCACGCTCTGGAGGTTTTTTAAAATTTGTGTACCTCTAAACCAGACATATCTATTTTTTACAAGGAGAAAACAAACAAACATGTCTTTAGAATGGCTAAGGTTATGACATTTGTTGTTCCTCATTCGCTGACTACAGGTTTATAAATATGCTGATCTGACCCCACCCATACATCCGCCCACCGACCGCTTTCCCGTTAAGCAATAACCAGTTGTGCTATTAAATAAATAAATAAATAAATGTGTAAAAAAACAAAACAAACAAACAAAAGAATCATTCATACATCTTTGAACCAGAATGATTCTCGTATCCACATGCAAGTACCATACAATGATATACAAGTGCAACTAAGTTGCTCCCTATGGGCTGGGATGTACTTGCTGCTGGCAAGTTAAAAAAACTAACAAATATTTTAGCTATTCTGATGTGCAACAGCTATCCAAGTTGAGACATAAACAGGCTGTCCAGATCCAGCAAAATACGTTTGAGGCAGAAATCAATAATCATACTTTTCAACTATGACATGTTTATTATTCTATGGCAAATTTTTAGTTTTTTCCTTTGCAGCACTTCCTTTCAAGTCTTAAGGGAAATAAGATTTTCCTACACTGTCATTTTTTTCCAACAGTGGGGATTTAAAACCACCAGCTGGTCATTAAAACCACACATAAGACTGCTTCGTCAAAACTTTCACAGATGATCGTAGACCTCACTGAAACCATAAACCAAAGCAGCTCTGGCCATACACTGAATCAGTCAATATTTCCTTTGAAAAAGCTGATGTAGTAAAAGTTGATGAAACTAAGACAAGCTGCAGCTATTGGCGACTTTGTTCTGATGCAAATAGTCTGATCCTGTTACTCATTGCAAATGGTGCAGAAAAAACTAGTGGAGTTTGTCTCATATTTCGAGAGTAAAACATTTAATTAAAAAAGGTAAATCAATCCTCGGACCTAAAAATCAATGGTTTGTCGATCAATGCGAAGCAAATGATTTAAACAAAGGGAGCTGAGCCCATTTCTTGACTTGAGCAGTTTAAATGGATCGGGGATTAAAGCCCAGAGGAAACACGGTGCAATCAGCTGACAAGGATCAGAGAGAGTAGCACTTGCTTTTCTCTAAGCAAGTGTCTCAGACGACTTTTAGCCCATTTCTGACACATTCTCTGGATTTTGAGCAATCTGATTGCTGGTAGCCCACATGATCACACCAAGTTAGCTAAACTATGATGTCTGGAGAGGTAAAACTAGTGTGAATGTCATGCAACAACAAAGCAAAGCCTCCAAGCCCATGAAGAAGAATCAAACTACAAGCAGCCCATCGGCTTTAAGTGGTAAACCTTTAGTTTAACTCTCTGCTTGCAAGTGGTAAATTAAAACTCAAACTTTCAAAAACGACCCCCTTTAGAAATCTCTGACTGGCATTACTTGTGGGTTCTTCTGCAGCGTATGGTTTTTAATTCTGTTAGGTCTTAAAAGGAGGAGAAATTACTACCTGTGTGTTTACTGAGGCTGGATGCTCCTTTCAGCCGATGTGACGAGGATGCAAAAGAAGCAGTTGAGTCACTCGAAAAAGGTCCCAATTACTTTCCCTTAAACGTCAGCTGCTCTCAGCATTTGTGCTCGTCATCTGGCCTCTTTCAAACATCTGCTGTCGAAATCTCTCAGGACTGGCAGTATATAATGTTATTCAACTTGCTCATATAAAATCTTTTGGGCCTTTTACTGCATTGATGAGTCTTCAGCTCCAGTCAGTTAAAATATTGTTGCTGCAGCGTCTTCATCTTTCATTAGGCTTTGATTTAATTTCTAACCAGCCCTTCTTTTTAGTTGGAGATGCATCACCCCCCAAACTGTTATTATCTCATGAGAAATGCTGTATAAGCTGAATCCCAAAGCATCCTTTAAAAGTCAAGGAGCAGTCATGGCACCCGACCCTACAATCAGTTCTCCAAGCAGAAAGCAGATTCCACAGATCCCACTGGGACTCCTGTCACTTATGTTCCCCTGATGCAGCTGTAAATGACACCTGGAGTGTGTCATAATAGCCAGCAGAGCAAGTGACATGCTAATACAAACTGCTCAAGGACTTTTTGGAAATTAATGTGATTAAAATCGCCCATTACTGCAGTGAGAGCATAAGCAGATCGCACTTTCTGAATCATCCTGATAATTGCGGCGGCGTCTGTGTCAACCTTAGGGTGAATGTGAACAGTGACAAATCAGTGAACAGCCTCAGAGCTTGACAGAACTGGCAGAGATTAGTTCAAAGTCAAGGGGGACAAACCTGCTCCTGCACCATGATGCTGGTGAAACATCTGCTAATAATGCAAAGTATGGATGCACAATCTGCTTATGTGATATTTATGGGTTTCTTCCTCCAACTTATTCTGTTCAAAATTCCTTTTAGAGAAGTTTAAAATATCACACATCTAATTATAGATTAGAAGGGTTGCAACGCAATTCCCAAATCTTTGCATCTTTCACTGCATTATATACCAAGAAGCTGAAATTGATCGATTATCTCCCATGAAACTAGAGCAACAACCTCTCTGAACTTTAATATTCAAGAGATCCGTCTCATCCATTTCTACGTAGTGTTTACAATCAAATGTTAAACTGTACATCTGATCAAAACTTAGAAGTAAACATTACACTTTTATTCCCAGACATCTACGACCAAATCAAAGCGGCGAATATACAAATCAACAAACTATAAGTTTATTTCTTTTGGGGACTTTCCAGCAAGAGTCACATGCTACAGATTATAGGGTGACTGGTGAGCTTGATCTGCAACAGCACGCTGTGTTGTATGCCCCTAGGTGCTTGACTTCTTCCTAATTTACACAGTCTTTGCTTGACTTTTCATCTCATTAGATAAAGCACCCAAACAACCTTTGGATTCTGCATGCCAGGACTAATAGCAGCTGCATCTGAAAGCAAACCTGCACCTTTACTTGGACCTTTTTTCTTTTTGTCGCCCTGATGGAGCAACAGCTCCCCAGTTCCACTGACCACGCTTGTCTCAGAGTTAGATATGCATTCCTGATAAATCTGCAAAAGCTCAAGGCTGTCTAACTGTGAAATGGCAAGAGGATTGAAGGCTCCCTTTCAGACCTCTTAAGCCACTTCAACTCTGATTCTTTTTCTTTTCCGAACGGATTTTAACCACTCCGATTTTGAAACTGGAAATGATCAGTAAAGAAAAGAAAAGTGCTTTCCATTTAGCATCAAATGGTGCAGTCCAAGCTACGGGTCATTAACTACCTCTATACCCAACCAAGTCTACAACATCTTCCCACTTCCACTACCTGACTCCACATCTTGTTAGTCTTATTCTTTCCCCTCCGAGAGGAGCTGTAGCTTACAGTCCCAAAACTGCCCTTAAGGTCCACTCTGCTGCTGCAAGGCAAGCAAGCAGCACAGGGACTGCTAATGAACCCAACTGCCATCGGTGGCGTTTCAAGAGCAGCGGAGCATGCGTCTGATTAATCTCTGTCCCAATTAGATAGAACAATTAACCTGCCCGCCATCGAGCCCTGAAGCCCAATGTCTCTGCATGAGCTGAAAGCCCTCTGCACTTCAAACCAGAGTGGGATGAGAGTGTGCCCTCTCGCCGCAACTTTCTGAGTTTTCACAGCAACCAATTAATGGCGACTAATAGTGCACAATATCCCGTGTGATATTTTGGTGAATTGCGTGGCCAAGAGCTCCGAGCCGCTTCTGCCCCTCTCGTCAATAGCAGCACACGTCTGTGCTTCTGATTCAAAGTCAGAGGATGCACTGATGAGTTTCATATAAATCAAGTGTGAGAGGCAAAGCAGAAAGTAGGAGAGGAAGAGGAATCCAATCTTCATTAGCATGGAGATGCTCCCCGATGTGAGACGCCTTGAGGACATGCTTGCTCACTCACTGGCTAGCTGATGTGAAATATTTGGGATGCCTCGGTTGTGACGTGCATCCTCAGAACAAACCAGACGGACAGACAGACAGGCAGAGTTGAACCACTGAGGGCACAAACTAAGCTGACTCCCTCTGAATCTACAGCAGTGAAGCAATAGGAAATCATGCAGGAAAGCAAGCACATGGGCTTTTAGTGCAGTCCAGGAAATCTGCTTCAACATGAGTGAAACTATTACATAATACAAGAAAACGACATGAGTCTTAGCTCTTATGTGCAGCTTAATGTATTCTATCAGTACAGTGGGAATGATGAGCATAAGGGTGACAGGGTTATGATTCCCTTCAGCTTTGGGCTTGAACTCAGCAGAAACTACTTGAGGTGTATGTATATGGCTACTTACCAGCACTGACCCTATATCACAAATGTCATTAAGTCTGAATAAACGTCAATATTCAGTTGACAAGGCAGTCTGCTGGCAGTAACAAGTGAGTGACCAAAATGTCCTGCTTCTTTCAGAGCCATTACAATCACACACACAGCTGTTGTGTGTCGCTTTTAAGCAAATAGTTAATTTAGTTCAAGTCTTCAACATGTTTTTTCCTGTATAAGAAACCGGTTCGAGGAACGAGGAAATGTTAAACTGCATAACTTTGTAGAGAATATTTGTAACTGCTGTCAACAAACTGTAGCTTTTCTGTCGCATTAAACGTGAGCAAACCATAAAATAACTTTGCCGAAGTACGTGTTGACGCTTAATGTGCGTCAACAAACCTAAATTATATTCAACACGAAAAGTAAAAAAGCTACGGGAACGACGAAACTTTAAATTGAGCATTTTTTAAAGGGAGTTTGCCACGTCTAGTAGCCTTGAAGCACGAGCTTCCTATAGAAAAAAAAAAAAAGGAGTTGGGTGCGCTTCTCTAAAGTGTCAACCAGCATGGCTAGACTGACCTGGGTTGTAGTGGAGGGTGTGTGGGTTGTGTCCCGGGCCAGCGTGGGGCTGCTGAACCTGGACGGTGTCATGTTCGGATCCAGGCCACAGTCTTTGAGAGATTGCATCCCTGACAACTCTCGCTCCGCTGCCCGTGATAGAGTAAATGAAGTCCATACCGCTGGTGCTGCTGGTACCGCTGGTGCTGCTCAGCTTAGCGGGGCAAGCTAACAACAACGCGTCGCTACGTCAACGGTCATGGCGAAAACACTCCAGATAGTAAAGACGTCTCGGGTTTAATCCTGAGAGGTTAAAGACTTTCAGCTCTCTGCACTTTCCTAAACAGGAACAATTTGAAATACGCTAACAAGAGCCAACTTTCTTTTTCTCCCTCCCCTAGAGGAATGTCAACAGACTGCCCCCACAGCAGCCTACTGCCCCAATGGCCTATATTTACTTTACAGCCTACACATTAAGTATTATATTAGTTGTAACCAATCGGAATCTCAACTTTTTTTTTTAAAAAAAAAAAGAAGGAAAAAGTATATATAAGACTGAGTTAACCAAGTATCTTATTTACATTTACTGGACATTTTATAAGGCACAAAGATTCAATCGCTTATTTCCGCAAATATTTAATCAGCCAATCACGTGTCAGCTAAACACACTCATGTAAACATGGTGAAGACGAGCTGGTGGAGTTCAAACTGAGTATCAGATGGAGGAAGAAAGGGGATTTAAGTGACTTTGAACCTGACATGGTTGTTGGTCTAAGTATTACAGAAACTGCAGATCTACTGGGATTTTAACACACAACCTTCTCTAGGTTGCCATCATGTCAGTATGAAGCAAACTGAAAACGTTTCCGACACCTTGTTGAATCTATAAAACCAAGAATTGAGGCATTATTTAGTATAACTGTCAACTTTATCACATAATCCCCATTTTTATCATTCCTTTATCTTGCCATAAAATAATTTATTATTGTACCATTAGCACAGGGGGAAAAGCTGATATTTAACAGCAAAGTCAGTGTGGAAATCATAATACATGTGTCATTAATGTTACAAAATCTGCAAAATGAAAAGGTCACTTCTCTCCAAGAATAACAACGACATTGAATTTCTGCAGAAGACTGGCGTAAAGTTATATTCTCAGTTGAGGTCTATGAAGGAAATCTGGAATATAGATTATCTGAGGAAACAGTGAATGGTGGTCGTCCCCAACAGTGAAGCACCCCAAGACTGCATTCAAGGCTTTTTCCAGGCTGAAGGAAAAGCAAATTAAAAGATAAAAACTAAATAGTGGTTAAGTTGAAATATTGGAACTTTAAAAACTTTCTAGATCTTAATCCAGCTGAAAACATGTGGGCAGACTAACAGAAACTTAGAAACTGGGATAGATTTGAGGTATCGATAAGTAAAGAATGGATTGGCATCAGTCAGGATTTGGCATAGAAGCTGCTTCAGTTTGCCAAAAGTCGGAAAGAAGAAGAAACAACACTGAATCAATTTTCAAACTCCTGCCAAGACCTTTCATTGCCATTAAGCGTGAGGCTTTGTTGCGCCAGAGAGAATGACGCCCACCTGAAACATTACATCCAAAACTAAAAGCTCATCTCTGCACTTATACAGCACCTCAAGGAAGCACGGGGCTGCAAAATGTCCTTTTGTGCACCAAGGGGCCGGTCAAGATGGCATCAGCAGCAAGAAAATGAACATGTAAAAGTGAAAACCGGAGGAGCAGAAGAGGCTGTAATAATTGGGCAGCAGGCTCAGGTAGTGAACTAGAAAGCCTGCGATGCATTATTCATCCAGGGGCAGAACTGCTGTGGCGAGAGAAGAGTCAGAGGTTTAGAAAAAAAAACTCAAACATTTCAGGTGCATTTAAGAAGCGACCAGAATGAAGGATACTACACCATTTATGCACTCATCTATATGAAAAGCAGAAAAGATGGAAGCTATCCATCTTATTCAGACAGAAACAGTGGCTGCAGGTCATCTGTGGTGTTCGTTAGAGGCAAGATTGATCTGAAACATCTGTTACAACACACAACATCCAGTCTGTATGATTTGAGACCAACAAAGCCATGCATGGTATGTTTCATACTGACAGTGCTCCATCTGCTGGCCAACTCAGGTACTGCAGGCTTTAGTTTCCATAAGCCATCAGATGTTTAGGTAAACATTAGAATTTGATTATAATCACACCTTTTAATGTATTTAATGTGCCCCATTAATTAGTCCGCTTTAAAAGAGGAAAGATTATCACTCTTATCTTTACTGATTTTACCCTTTTGACTTCATGCAGCTTTGTTCTGCCTAAATGAATGGAGCTATTTGCACTAATTTGTTTGTCAATTCAGTAAATTGCCCGTAAAGAGAACTTAAAATGTTTAAAAGTACTAATTTAAATTCCTCGCATGCAAAATGATCAAGATTCAAACAAAGACATTAAATTTACATGAATGCATATTAAACATAAAGCATGGAAAAGCAGCATATCCTCACATTTTTGGGAATGTGAATGTGAATATTTAGCCAACAAATGGATTGAATGTTTATTGCTCCACACTTGAATTCAATTAAAGCAGTTAAATGCTCAATTGCACTGATTGCATATAGACAGCATCATGTAAGAGAGGTTGCATAACATTATGGAGACACCTGATGGACTTTCATTTTCTCCCCACTGCTCTGCTTGTACTCTCTGCAGCATGTTCAGCCGGGTTTCAAAAGCTCAATGCCAACCTCCCCCCTCCTCCTCTCCTCCTTCCTCATCCCACCGCAACACACAGGGCCTTGTAGCTGCATGATATACTGTGTTGCTGTACAGCTGCCCAGAGCGGTCATCAAATCATCCATAACGTCCTCAGAGAGAGAGAGAGAGAGCGAGCGAGCGAGAGAGAGAGAGCCTGACTGGACTCCTCCTCTCTGCACTGCAACCTCTTGGGTCGAGATAAACTGTGCAGCAGTGCACGCCCCAACAATAACACTCACTCTAGTTATACAGAGCTATTTCCTCTAAGAACTCCTCCACTCTCTAATTAAGCTGTAGTGTGACCAAAAAGGGAAAATGAAAGAATTCCCTCCGTGCTCATCCAACTACATGAGCATCACTGCATGGACATTATATAAGTGACTTTGTTCTACTTAAGCCAGCATGTTTGATGTGTGCGTTTCCTGTATTTTGGAGGTAATTAAAAAGACTGTGGAGCCAATTAGTTAACTGACATTCAACGCGGTGTTATGTGCTTCTAAGTCTCGAAATGATTTGGGAGAGGCTGACTGAGCCTCATAATGTGAATTATTTTATATAAATATCCCAAAAGGGATGCAATCTGATTTACGCTGCGCGCATAATTTATATCATTAGCTTTCTGATTAATTGTCCAACATGATCGGAACGGTATTTGAGAGTGCGGTAACAGGCAAGGGCTCATTTGGTTTAATGGTTGGAAAAAAATAAGAATAAATGGTGTCGGCAGCTGCAGGAGAAAACCCAGAGAGGGACTTGTGCATGTTGCTTTGCTGTCTTGTGGAAGAAAACACAAGAGAGTGAGTGTTGATCTCAGCAGCTTCCCATTTAGAGCCAGGTAGACAACAGTGTAATCCTGAGAAGAGGGGCGCTTTCATTAGGGAAATAACACACAGGCCGCTGGGGAGCTGCCGCTTTCCTCAACTGTCAAACAACGGGCTAAATTCACAAGCAATGTTACATAAGCAGAGCTGAGGGAGCATGCTGGTGTGAACAGCATCATGTGTGGAAAGGCTGTATTAACCATGTGCGCACACACACACACACACACACACACACACACACACACACACACACACACACACACACACACACACACAC
>JAOXYM010000006.1:26742269-26762393 GCA_028567055.1 Leptatherina wallacei | reverse complement strand
ATCAGTTCTGAATTACATAATATTGTAAATGAACATCTATCATAAGTGCAAAAAACAAAGGCAGACCAAAAGTAGCAAACATGGCCTGTCATTATATAGTTAAAAACAGGAACAATGCCAAAGCTCCTGCAGTGAAACCAGTGTTTGTTTCTTTAAGAGCCCAGTTTGGACATATCAAAGGGTCAACACTGAGGACTACAGGGAAGAGTTCCAGTCTGTAGACACAAAAGGCTTGATTTAAGGTCACAAAGTAAAAGTATTCTGACTTTTGAGTTACTCCAAACCACAGAAAACAGATCTCATAATTTTATTGCATATCAGCCTTCAGATCATATTCCATTCTGCATGTGTACTATAAAGTTCTCATACCATGGGTTCTGGTCTCGGCAGAACAATACAGCTGCAGTTATGTCTTTATGTTACATTAAACCACTATCAAATGCCACACACATGCCAGAAGCTACACTAAGTAGCTCTAAAGATATGCTAACGGTGATAGATGACATGGCAGAAGGAACACAGAGCTAAGCAGCTATTGATTAAAACACAGGGTTATGGAAAGTGGACTTCTGGGCACACTTTGCATTTTATGGACTCACAGTAGAGGAAGAACTAGAAAAGATGATTGGAGATACATCGCATCATTAACCGGTGAATGGTAAGATAACTAAATCCTGAGGTAACAGATACTGTACTGCAAACTAATCAAATATTTTATGTTTTGTTTGAATATATAGTTAAACACCACAATTTAATCACCAGATAGTAAATGACTGACTCTAAAATATCATTAGCAGAGGTTAAACAGCTTATAAAAGAAATGTTAAAGGCTGGATGAACACCAGCAACCACACAAATGTAAAGTTAGATAAATCATGAGCTCAGTTTGAAAATACTTGAGCCCGAGGAGCAAATGCTGTTGTTTGTTTGAGGTCAGGTCCACATAAATGCTGGAATATTTGCAAAACACAGCACCGTTTACAGAGAAAAGAAGAAGAATTGTCTTTACATGAAAACAGACATGATTGAAACAGTATCAGGATCAAAAGGTGGTGATCCAACCCCCAGCCATGTTGGCCAATCAGAAGGCTTACAAAAAAGAGCTTCCATTAGCTTCTGCTATTTTACATTACACTGTCCTCAGTAACGAGCTGTAGCGCCTTAGTTACCGGCTGTACTGAAGAATGAACTGCATATCTATATATAAAAATGGGAAAAATCCTGTTAACAAGATCAGCTCCGGCACCATCTTGGCTACATCTGCTGTTGCCATGCAAACAAAGCCGCATATTGTGATGCAAGCCACATAAAAGGGTGGTGCACAATCTGAAGCTGTGAGTCAAAAATGATGGTTACTCTGACCACACATAAATGACAAAGGTGGATCATCCAGAATACTTTACCTTAGAAGGTGTTTTCCTAAAAGTTTGTCCAAATGGGTTGATTAAAATACCAGTCAGTGTATATGTGGACATGGCCTCATGTTTGACTGTGGCAATGCCCTCTAATGGCGGCCATTGTAATAACTGGAGAAAGGAGACATTAAAAAGCCACAAAATGTGTGTAGGAGGAAGACTGGGGAAGGTTGAAAAAGCCCTGGTCTTTAATTCAGGAAACTGCTCTTCATCCCATATGTCAGGGACAGTGTTACATTTGACTAGAGCTGTGCTCAGCTTTAACCCCAGGACATCTGATCATTCCTTAAACAATGCTAACCGATTTTGGGATCAAACCTAACCAAGCAGAAGTGACCAAACTCAAAAGGTAAAGCCAATTCAAACTAAAAGTTTTCATCAATGACTTTGTTCTTTGTAGAATAACGAGATAACCAAATAAAAACCCAACGCATGAAGACAAAAACTATGACAAACACTGACATTAAAAAACGATGTGAAATTATTCAGCAGAGACGAGATCCAATCCGACATTTAGTTGTGTGGATTGGTGGGATGATTGAGAAAACAATTAATCTGCTCTTGAGAAGAAGGTACTATTAGCTGTAATGTACTCTCATGAAACTAATGTGACAACATGTCAACACCTAACCGAAATATGGGCGTAATTCACATTTGAAGAAAAATAAGACGCATGTTAAATGATGAAAATAACAACCTTGAAGCAACATTTGCCATTTGGAAATGCAAGCAAAGCTAAGCATGCTAAAGCTAACCTTATATCATCAGCTTTGGGAGCTTTTCCAAAGCTGCAAACTTGACCTTTTCATGCACCTATTTAAAAGGCAGTTTTCTTGTATAATCATGGGTGAGGATGGTATATTTGCAAATTATACCACGGGTCAGTGAGAATTTCAACTGGCGTCCATTATTTTCGTATATACGCACACAGTCTATACACCTAAACACCACCAACCAGGCCAGAAATCTGGGTGTAGTGATAGACTCATACCTTAATTTTGAAAAACACATTAAGGGAATCACAAAGTGTGCCTACCATCATATTAAGAATATATCAAGGTTAAAAGATCTGATGTCCCAGCAGGACCTGGAAAAACTAGTCCATGCCCTCACCTTTAGTCGGCTTGATTATTGTAATAGCGTCTTTACAGGTCTACCAAAAAATAAATCACTTGGACAACTGCAGCTTATTCAGAACTCTGCTGCTTGAGTCCTCACTCAGACCAAGAAAGTAGACCACATCAGTCCAGTTCTGAGGTCTTTACACTGGCTGCCTGTCCGTCAGAGGATAGACTTTAAAGTTCTGTTGCTGGTCTAAAAAGCTCTGAATAGTTTAGGACCAAAATACATCAGTGACCTTCTGACCCAGTATGAACCCAGCAGACCCCTCACTTAAATCACAGTTGTATAACTCTGCTACGGGCGTCACCATAGCTACGCCTTAGTCAGCTGGTTCAGACCAGCTGGCTTTTGACAGGTGAATGAGAGAATCATATTGCAGCATGGAACGTTTGTTTAGCATGAAAAGTACATCGAGGCAAACATAAAATTGTTCTTATACTTCAGTGCATTTAGCAAGTTTTGTGTAAAAAAAACCAATAATTTGTTATAAAATGTTTACCATGTGGGACCGTGGTATCAGCAAGGACCCGAGCATCATACGGTTTTTATGCACGACGCCGAGTCTAGAACACCACGATGCGCAGTTTCAGTGGACATCAGCGAGTCATCCAATACCCTTCCACTCACTGAAGTATAAATAAATATGGTATAAAATTTCATTAACTGTTAGGCCTGTTGCAATAAGCATTAAGTCGATTAATTGCAAGGTAAGAAAAAATTAGCAAAATAAGTTTGTTCTCTCTCTGAACACTCTTGTTTCTTGCAGAGTGATATCTCGTGTCATATTTGACAGCCCCATGGTCTCGTATGATACCACAGAGTGTAGCATGGCACTACGTGATACTTTATGTTTACAGAGGTACTAACTGGCAGTTACGCTGGTTTTCCCTGTCTGAGCCCAATGTTTAATATTTTTTGAAGGGCAATTTTGTTTACGGAGACTACATTATAATATATATTGTTTTTTGGTTGTGTTTGGTTTTCATTCGTTATCAATGAAACTATTTATTGTTTTTGTTTATTTAAAATTTCTTCCAGTTCCAGTGAAAATGTTTTTTATAAATGAAAGTTTTTTTGAAAGGATGTACTTGCATTATTATGGCGTTATTATATTAGTTGAAAATATCGAACATTATCGTTTAGTGCAATATTATCGCTTATTGAAATAGTTTCTATGCTATACAGTCATTTAGTAGATGCTTTTATCCAAAACAACTTACAATTGAGTACACTAGTGATGCAAACACTGGAGGCAAGGTCTTGCACAAGGACACAACAACAGTTGACTGGGGTGGGATTCAAACCGCCAACCTTTGAGTCATTGGACGAACTGCTCTACCACCTGAGCCACTGCTGCCCTTCAATATCTGAAGTAAGTAAAAGTAAAATTTGTTACTGTGACAGGCCGATTAACTGTGATTAAAAAGTATGACTCAGCAATAAACAGGAACTAAAACTCCTGAAATTATTTACAGAGGACTGTCATTTTTTGCTGATCAACATAATTATTCTACAAGACAAACCATTGAACCATTGTTTTGCTTTTAGGCAGAATACACTAATGATTAATAAAAAAATCAACCAAGATTAAAAACTACTGTATGTCTACTATATTGCATTGTGCTACCCTCTGCCTCCTTGCTGCTGGATATCTGGCACCTGTCAATCAAAAACGACACGCCCCTAATTATGAATAATTTCAAGATTAAATAACATCTAAATGAATCAGTTTAAAAAAAAAATTAACTCCCCAAACATTTGTCATATTAAAGCCAAAATGGTTTTTTGTACCAGGCTGTAAACATGTTAACTTCTGCTGTGAAGTTGGCCTTTTTAACATTGGAGTCCATGGGGATCGACTCCTTTTCTTAGCAAGCCCCTAGTGGATGAGGGGGGAAGTGCAATTTTTGGCACTTCCACATTTTGGCTTCACATTTCTCCACTGGAGGTTACTGCTTGTACAAAACGTAGCGAATAAGTCAGATATTCAGCTATAACCATCACCAACATCTTGGCTTCCATTTCTGATTAATTATTGACTAAACATACACGCACGTTTTCTTCATAAGTTGATGCACTGTGTAAACAGCACAGAGGAGTGTATTGAAATGAAATGAAATGAAAAATACTTTATTTATCACTTTTGAGGGAAATTATTGAATTCTAATCTAGTATTCTAGTATCTGAATTCTAGTATTCTAATCTTTTGCAATTTATCTCCCGAGTATCTACTAATCTTTTTCAACATCCTCTCATTTCTACTTCATCCATCAACCTTGCACCAAATGACTATATTTGAAAAAGCCTGCGGTGATTTGACTTCCTGCCGTTTCGGAAGCAGGCAATCATAACAAAACAATTGAACAACTGTGGACTAGCTTAAGCCTAATAAGGATGAGTCACTCGCCGTCGAGGCTGTGCTTCTGAAACACACACACAGAAAGGAGGGCAACAATAACCTGTGGCCATGCATGTTAATGAGGCCTTCTGGTGCCTCCGGAAGCCTAATGAAATACATGCCGGACCTCGGCGCTCTCTGCTCTGCTGTCCGACACCTCCACATAATGATGTATGGGGCTCTACACCACATTACGCTCATCTTGCCCTTGCTAAATGCCAGAGCAGCAATTCAGTGTCGCGGGGTTATATGGAGGGTTTGACCAATGAGGCTTTAAACTCCGGCTGCCTCTGTAACAAAGCTGTGTTAACGGCAGCTTAAGGCCAAAAACGACGCGCATAAAAAGTTGAATGAGTGTAAAGCAATCAGCCACACAGCATTATTAATTAATAACGAGGGGGGGGGGGGTTCTCTTGAACTTTTAACAGGGAACAACAGAGTACTTTTTCATTTGAAAGCATTTATAAACTCCCGGCCCATGAGCCAGACTTCAACAATGTAATCAAGCAGGGAAGTCCGCCTCCCAGCTCTTTTACTTGGTACGTAACATATTGAATATTAGAGGCATTACCGACGAGGGAGACACACAGTTTCCTGGCTGAGTGGGTGTCCAATTTGCATCCCCTCCTCTCCCATTCCCTCCCCGCCTTATTATCTCGTTTGATGTGATTTTTCATTCTTGACTCATCTCCTGTTCAGAAATGCTTGTTTTTTTGTTTAACCCTTTTTAAAAAAAAAAATTCTTTGAGACCTTAAATATCCTTATTTTTTTCTCTCTTTTTTTTTACGTCTCCCTTTTTGGTTTGCCTCTAGCAAAGGCAGACGGAGGCCAACATCAGAAGCAGTGGGGTGGTTGAGAGGATAAAATAAGAAGAGAAGCTGTCTGGCAGTGAGAGTTTCAGTTATAAGGAGGTGAGAAATGCTGCTGAGACCTGACAGCCATGTTCAACTCCAGAACCTCACAACCACCTCTTGGTTGATTGTGATCTACTCTTCATCTTTATGACTTTCCAGCATCATCAGCTAATAATTTGCCATAAAATAATAAACTTAAAACAATGCTTCTAAATCTCACACTGTCCATTTCCCTGTTAAATGGAGACACATTTGTAAGGAAAAGGGATCCGTGTGATGAGCCGCAGAGCTGAGTATGTGGACTTTGCCATGAAAATCTTGCCTCATCTTCTCTGCCAATGCCAAACACCTTATTCTGCTGATAACTTTTGTTTTAAGCTTAAAATGAGATTCTGCAACCAGTGGCGGTCCCAAATGTCCACAGTCTGGGATCAAAATATCTTCCAAGATGAGACTACATCCAGAATTTGGATGTGGATAGGAAGCAACAGCCTGTCTGCAGTCCTGACCTCAACCCCGATGAACACTTGACAAACGCTGGTAGAAGAATGGGATGCCATCCCACAGCAGAGTCTGACCAATAGGGGTGGGAGAAAATATTGAGTCACATAAATATCGCAATTTGTTTCACGATTTTTAAAAAGTTTTTTTTTTTTAAATTGATTTTTTGCCCCAAAACATTTTCAAATAAATTGTTTACAAAGAAATAAAAAATAATTAAAAAAAGTGTCAAATTTTTCTAAAAACATTCTTTACTCTGCTTGTCGGGCATCATAGCAGCAGAATGATGGTCTTTTTTCTGTGAGTTGTGTTCTTCAGATTTAATTGCTTCATTTTCAGCTGGTTCAAACTCCTATTCCTGCTGAATAAATCTTAAAAACTGACTCACATGTGATGTGCAGTTTTTGTTTTTTTTTGCAAATATGGTTTCTGATTCAATTTTTTTCACATGGTCTGGAGTTAAAAAAGCAAACTAAAAATCACAAAAATCGGCATAATCGAAAAATTGCAAGAATTACAATTTAAATCCAAATCGGTGCCCCAAAAATCGTAAAAGAATCGAATCGGGAGGAAAGCATATCGTCCCAGCCCTAGTGACCAAGCTGGTGACCAGCATGAGGAGGACGTACCAGGCTGTTGTGGCTGTGTGTGGTTCTTCCACATGCTACTGAAGCCCTTGTTTGTTACATGAATAACTTTTTAAATTGCAAATATATCTAACTTCTCCAGACTTCAATCATCCAATCCGATAAATGACACCAAACAAGAGTCAGTAACAGATTAAGCAGTTACATCAACAGAGAGATGAGAAGTTTTTCATGGTGCAACCCACATACTCAGCTCTGCTGCTCATCCCACAAATGCATTTTCCCTTCAAATGTGGCTCCATTTCAAAGTAAAATAAATAGGCTTTAAGGTGGTATCAGAGTTGTTGTCAAGAACTATTCTTACAACAAAGAAACAATCCACCAAAAACATTTTCTGCTGAATTTATATGGATTTTTACTTAACAAGTGGAAGATCAGGAGACTTGGAGATTAAACTGCCAAACTCCAGACTGGATGACGAAAACCTCAATTTTGTTTTTTGGAAAACACAAACTAATAAAACAATATTTAAAAAAATAAAAAAATAAAAACGCTTTACATCTTAGATTCTAAATAAACTAAAAATATGAGAAAAACCCAATTGTCACAAACATCTTTCAACACTGACTTTATTGTTAATTATGCATTTTGTCCTGATGCTTCGTGTCTCAAAAATGCAGATGCTCATCAGGTCTGAATTGGTAAGCAAGTCTACAGTGACATAAAAAATCTTTCCCTACAATAACTGAAGTGTTGATGTTGCCTTGACGACACATTTTAGTCCGCAGGGGAAACTGATGTGAGACTTGAGCATCTTTACTTTAAGAAAAAAAGCCCTTCCAGTCAGTATTTAATTTGATTTTGATACAGATAATCTTTTCATCATTTTTTAAATTATTTTTTTTAGAATAATGAATAAAAGCAACTGCATCACTTTGCTTCATGTTTCCAGAAAACTTGCTAGAGGTGTTGGTGCTTTGGATAGACGTACCTTCACTTGCATTTGTTACTTGCCTAATAGTTTATAGATTTGGCCAAATAAATCCATCCTTCCATCAATTTTCTAAATCTGAAACCTTCCTCTTCCCAGCCAACTCCTCAAACTCCTCTGGGGTGAGGCTTTCCCCCCCACACCAGCCAAGACATATAAATCTCTCCAGCAAGTCCTGGGTCTTGCCCAGGCATTTTCCTGGTAAGACATGCTAGATACACTTCCCCCTGGGAGACATCCTGACAGGATGTCCAACCCACCTCAACTGGCTCCAATGCTGAGACAGAAACTCTACTTGCAGCTCCTCTGAGATGGTAAAGAATCAACATCTTATTGCAATGGAGGGGTTTGAGTACCCAGGGATCCCAGGAATTACTGTCAGGGATAATTTTCCTCTTCTAGAGCCTTCCTAGGCAAATTGGTCCTTGGTGAGTTATCAAAGAAAGTGCAATTAAATAACCCTTGTGGAGAATTTTGATGTATAAAGCTATTCCTCCCATGCTAAGGAGATCGGGGCCTTACCCTGGAGCCAGATCTGGGGGAAAGGCTTGTGATCCGATGGGATCCAACAACCTGCACGAATTGAATGAGACAAAAGCTGCAGGATGAAGTCTGGTGCAGTTAAAGCAGGTGGTGATCCTCTTAATGGCTCCTGAAACTGGCTAAGAAAAGCTCATCTTTGCTTTTTTCCCCTCCAATCTGCTTCAATGATTGTGTTTGGATTTCTCCCAAACAAAGCAGTTGCTAATGTCTATTAAGAACCGAATAGAAAAGACTGAACACCTCTTCCACAACAACACTCCATAAAACCTTCCTAAACCTGTGTTGTCTGGTTAAACTTCAACCCCTCAGGGTGTGAAGCTAAATCATCCAGACATCCCAGTTTGCACACCTAAAATCCACCCTTAACTGGTCAAAGAGTATTGAAAATTGATAAACCACACCCAATGCCTCCCCACCGGACCAGCAGCTCATGATTTCTCCATCACTTACAGCAGCAGCAGCATCTGCCAACAAATTACAACAGCTCCATTTTTATCCAACACTAGTCCATAAAAACCAACATTTTGGCCTGTAAGCACACAACTAGAGGAAAAGCTGCCATTTCTCCAAACTTATCGATATCTCACCACAACATTCCTCAGCAACGGCCTTTCACTTGACCAACAGAGGGCTTAGCTGACAATCCATGAAGGAAAAGTGTGTGTGTGTGTGGGGGGGGGGAGAAATATCTCTGCCTCATTATGTGCTTGGCTCTGGCTCAGGGGCATGTTTTTTTTTTACTGCCTCTCTGTGTATCACTCACACAGCAAATACAGACACATACGAGGGAAAACAGCCTTGGTCTCTTTGTCCCCGTCTCAGTGACAAACAAACACACTCCGTCAGATTCAGCCCCTCAATCACACGCTGCCGGCGGGGTTTGATTCAGCCACTTTCTATGGGGCCTTGGGAGCATTTCTGCCATCACTGCAGTCTTCCACTGTCCTCCTCCATCCTCTCCTCCGCCTCCTTGTTGCTAGCCTGATCTCATTTGCAGAGCGCTGGTGACAAGCGCCGACACGATTGGCCAACCACACGCACTGGATGCAACGTCACGAAATGTCTCGCGGTAGTGCGGGAATCAGTGATGTGCTCCGAGTGATTGGCAGTTTTCAGCAGCATGCAGAGTGTCACAACACATCATTACAGCTGGAGAGAGGAGGTGAAGGACAGGGATGAAAAGGAGTTTTAATTACAGGCTTTCCACAATGTAAAAGAAAGGGAAGATATTCAGCAACAGAAGTGAGAGGAAAATATAACAAAGAAAGTAAACCATCGAATGGCTCCGTGGTTTTTAAACAGACGGTCTTGGGACATTCATAAGTCCGACTGTAGTTTGGTGTTTATTGTAAGGAACAGTTGAGTCTGTGTGATCAGATATTTTGCACATTTTTTAATGCAAACATGCGATTAAACATGAATTTCTCCGTTAAGCTTCAAATTCACGAGGAAAAAAAAAACCTTTCAGGGCTTCATAGATTTAATTTAGAAATGAGTACAGGGACACAGGTAGACACAGCTCAGTCAGAACTACAAGTTTTCCTGCCCAGATTTCTTTTACTTTAACAGTAAAACACAGAAGGTTCAAACAGTTTAGAGTTTTCTAAACATCTGATTCGATTCATATTACTTTGTTCACTGTATTAATGCTACAATATTTGTCAAAATTTTTTGAAAGAGTAGATTTTCACTGTGGCGCCCCCTAACGAAGGCTTATTCTCCATCCATCTTGCATCCTGTCTCTTCTCTGAGCACTCTCAGTCCAATGTTGACTCTTGCACTGTTACTTTCTATCTTTCTCTTCCTTCCTTCCTCCGATAATGTTCTCCTGGGTTTCTCTGCTGAATCAGTCATGAACGCAGCTGTCCCGAGATGCTCCAGCCTAGATGCTCCGGGATGCTTCAGAGCAATGATGGCTCCAGGAATGTTTATAATAAATGTCAGTGTGCCATCAAAACAAGTCAAAAGCACAGAGTTTAAGGCCAGAAATATGTGTGGAGAAAACGACAGAAATGGGGGAACTTTTTGAAGAGAGGCTATGTGAATGTGTACAGAACCGCAAACTACATGCCGCAATGTATTTCATGTATTTCAGACCACCGCCACCTGTCTTCTATATCTTTTTGCAACCGTCACCATGTTTGCTTTTGTCTGCCACTCACTCAGAAGTGAACTCTGAACTGCCCTCTAGTGGATGTAGTGCCTACCAACTATGCCGATGTTAAAGGATGCATAGGGCGTATGTGGGCAGTGATGTTTCACATTTGAAACAGACATAGGCTACTTATTTACATATGTATAAATTAGCCCTTAAATACATTGATGATAGTCTGAATGAAGCATAGGTAATTATTTGACTATAATTTGATACATCTGGACTTCTTTAATCTCAATATAAAATAATCAAAACGAAACTCAATTACTCTTTGTTATAAATGTTATCAGAAACAAAGAGAAATTTCTTGCCAATATCACTGCTTCCAACTTTAAACTGATAAAAGGATATCATTTCACCCAATCTTTAAAAAAAAAACAAAAAAAAAACCCTACAGTATAAGGACGCGAATTATAGTCTCCTCTCTTTACTTGGCTTTTATGTATTTGTTATGATGAATTAAACTATTTGGTTGTGCTCAGAAAAGTCATAGATGCTCAATGATGGGGTACGGTTCAATTTTTAAAAAAGTTCACAAATACTGTTAATCTTTTACTGCCGTATCTGAAGGAAAAACTACATTAAAATCATCCAGTTTGACCCAGAGCAGAGGGTCCTTCCCATGTCCTTCAACCAGCAAAGAGCAGCCCTGCTGTCTCGCTCTGGACAGGCTCATGAAGGACATTGCATGTCACCACCGGCAAAACGGCCTTGGACCAACTGTGGATTCTCTTTTTTTTTTGTCAGCTGTGCTGCTGTCACATGATTGGTGCTTCTGAATGAAACAAACAGTAGCCGCATATTTTCAAATTTGTCGGACATTTCTTTAATACAAACAGAGCCCTGACAAAAGAGGCTGATCGTAGCTCCTTCTCTTGTTAGACAACTCACATCCACAAATGAAAAGGCAGCCTTGTCAGGCCAACATTTCTTTGGGCTGCTCCCAACTCTGTAAATAATCTATCAAGGGAAATAAAACTTCTGGGCAGTTTTGACTCTGATTTCCTAAACCCACACTGCTCAAGTCCCAGAGGTTTGAAGGGAGCCGAGAGATTTCAGAAAACCATGGCTCAAGAAATAACAATCCAGTTTTTCTCATTGGGACATATCAGATTATTCACAGCCAACGGTGTTGCTACATCTTGAATCTGAAATGTCGGCTAATTTATCAGTCTCAGGGATTAATTGCCCCCTAAAAATATCTGGTTTCATTTTATATAATGAGTCAAATAAAAAGGTAAAAGATTATTTAGATATTATCATTTTAAAGCAGAATATAAGCAAAACTCAAGTTCTATTTAAGCACAAAACCACCAACAATTGCTGTAGTTAAGAAACCAAAACAACATTCAGCTTAACGGGTTCATTTATGCACATTTCTAATATGCATCGGTACAAAAACAAAGCCTTCTTCCTGTTCGCTACATTCATTTTGTGGATATTTCAGTACTTTTACTGAGAGCTTTTGGATGCGTACCTAAACGCAGCACACAGAGCTGTACCACTGGGAATCATGGGGGCAGTGTCGTGCAACCTGTGTGCAGAACTACAAACACATTCAGGGCATAGGGACAGAGAACCATCACCATATATTTGATACCATCTGAAACTGACTTTCTATGAACTCTGCACTGCCCTCTAGTGGTATTGCTAAGCAACCATGCCAACGTAAAGCATGCATAGGAGGTCTGTGGGCAGCAAAGTTTGACATGTGAAATGAAATCCTTTTTATAAGTAAAGTGGGCATAAACAAGCTTTATAACTCATCTAAGTCAGAAATTCTGTCAGGTTGAATAAAATTGTGAACAAGTGCAACCTCACCTTTTCTTTTTTGATGTCATTTTTTTTATTTCATACAGATTTTTAACTACTATAGCAATTAAGAGTTTAAAATTCCTTATGAATGAACACCTGTGCCTGGATTCCTCTCCGTTGTGGCAATGTCCAAAACTCACACAAAGATATTCAAACCTGTGGAATTTACATATTTTTGCTTGATTTAATCAAATTTAAAGAAAATAAAAGACTAGAAGGCTTTTCTACAAGGTTTTATACCCCCTGGTGGCTGCTGGTTGCCAGGTCTTGGGGCTCTCTTTGTCCGCTTCTGATCCTTAAAGCTGCACGGTTACATTAGAACGATCGCATTCATTAAACACGAATCATTCCTCAGATTTTGCACTTGCACTAAAGTGCACGCTTACAGGTTTAATCACCAACACCCACAGTTATGTTTCCATATACTTGTTTCTGTTTTTTTTCTTGGTTTGTCTTCATATAGGTGCTCCTGATGACTGTCTGCTTTGTTCCTTACATAAGCCAAGAGATGCTTTCTCTAAAGTTTATTAATAGGTTTTTCCAGTTTTTACTCTACAGTTGTTGCGGTTTTCTGTCTTTTTCTTCTCTTCACCATCTCCCTCTCCTTGTTTCCTCTAGTCAGCTCCAGCATGAACATGCAACTCAGCCATAAGCAAAATAAAGAACAATTCTCAAGCATCAAGGGGAGCCTTACATCCACAGAGCTTCTTTCCTTTATATCCATCAAGCTCCCTTTGGCAAAGCAAATTTGTTGTGCACAGCAGGAAAGCAAGACCATCATTCTGCTCACCATGATGCTGGACAAGGACAGGGTTGATAATAATAATGATAAATCTTAAAGCACAAAACAAACATTTAAATAGAATAAAAATGGTATGTTGTAAATATCAAGAATGATGATACCAAATGAAATGGTGCATGAATGTGAGAGGTATAATAAACAAACACAAACATATTTACTTTATAAAAAGGTTCATGAAATGACTTGGGGCTTTCCAAGGAATTGATTTTCAATATGTTTTGTAAGAGGATCCACAAGACTGGCGCAGAGAGGCCAAAAGCAGATTTTCCAAAACTCAGTAGTGACCTGAGAGACTTTTAATAAGAGTCAGTCAGTAGATCTAGTTTGATATGGTGAAACTACAGGGTCACATCTTTCAAACCAGCCGCTCCCCTATCGCTGCTGCTCTGCAGATGCTGACAGATTTTGAGTCCTACACTAGAATTGCATTAAGAAAGCGGCCAGGAGGAAAAGTGATGCATGATGTGAGCATGCAGGCAGAAGAGGCTTGTTTCAAAAATCAAGCTCCAACATACAGTACAACTCTCCCCTCCCTCATCTGTCTGAAGGCAAACCCTTTCTCTACTAATATGAGATCCTCTCTCTTCATTGTGTTCTCTCTCTCACTCGCGCATCTGTTCATTACCGAGCAGGAAGCGCTAACCGCCAGACTGGAGGCTTCAACATCTGTCACCACTGGTGTTGTTGGCACCAGCAAATCCTGGAAGTTATGAGGTTGTGGGTCAGCTTAATCACAACCTGGATATTGATGTTTTTAGGGATGAATTCCCTTTATTGCAGATGACCAACCTCATTAAAGCAAAGGCTCCAAGAAAACTGCAAAAGGTTATGATTAGTAATGAAATAAGACTCTTCTCTTCTCAAGTTCATCCAGTCAGTCAGTCATTATCCTCCCACGCCGCCCCCCCCTCTACAGTTGGCAAGCCTGTTGGCTCAAGCTGGTCAACCTGATGCCCGTCTGCAGCAGACAACAGCGGCAGGGCTTGGCACACACTGCAGCTCAGTGAAACACACCCAACACACACATTAGCTCACTCTATCGAGATGAAATCCAACCGACTTGCATGCAGAGATGCATAGGGAGAAAAAAAGTTATTAGTTCCGAACAAACCTACTTCTCTTGAAAACAAGAGCAAGACAAGAGGGGCTGGCTGTACTGCTAGTTGAAAGAACAGTTACTAAATGGAGAGTGACAGCTGAGACAGACATGGCAAATGAAGACTGAACCTCCATGTGGTCTCTGGGCAGTTGTCAATCACATCAAACAAACTCTTGCTCTAAATCATTGGAGACAAGCTGAAGCCAATTCCCCTCAAGTATAGCTATGCTTCCCAGTCAAATTAAAAGAAGTGTTAGTAATGCAAGTCTTCATATGTTAATCATGGGAGAGCAATTTCTCTCAGCATGTGAATATGTCAAGATGAAGCATAATTACCGTCATATCAGTGAATTCCTTTTAAATATCATTAAAGTCCCACACTTGTAGAGGAAAGATGTGCAAAGCATCAATAGCAAATACACAGCTGCAGAGTTGATGCCGTTACATCTTTGTGGCAGTAAACAGCAGTCATGTCTAATATAATTTAAGGCTTTACAGGTCATTCATTAACTATTAAGGAACACATTTCATATTTGTGGGAACAAATGGCTCAAATGTGGGTGGAATCAATGAAGCAGTAAATTAGGTTTGAAATTTTTCAGTCAATTAATTTAGACAGAAGACAGAGCTATAGTTTTATGGATAGTGCCCATGCACTTCATGGCCTTTTGTTTTAATCATCATGGCAACAAGCTTCATCTCTGTGGAGGTATAAGAAAACTAACAATAAGACTATTGATGACTCCATTTGCAGTCTGAAGATGCTCATGGACAATAACTTGGCCGCTTCCCCCAAAATGTGTCACAATCACATGGACACACATTAATGCACTGATAACCACCGCCTGACTGAACACCGACTAACTCCACTTTCATCAATACACTGGACATGAAGCTACAGGCCTCTAGCAGCTGTGTGAGATCTGTTATTCTAACGTTCTGATACATAAAAATTAATTAAAAAAGCAGCAATTTTAGATTATTTCATCAAGTATTGAACAGCTCAGTTAAATTAGTTTCTACATTTTTGTTCTCATACTTTACACAGAGTTATTTTAAGGTAATTTATTTGTGAAAATTGGAAGAAGACACCAACAAATTATGGCGTTATCTCTTGCTCACTTTTTCACTAACTAAATAACAAAGTATTAAATCCACATGATTCCACTGCAAGTTGTGAAAAATACTATTAACTGCAACTTTGATTTTCATCATAATATTCTATCACTTAGCAAAACTGGTTTATTTTTGGTTTCCACTTCTACTCTGACTGTTTTAAAGTATAGGCTACTACAGAGGAGTACTTTGTGAAATTAAACTAAAAAGCTAAAAAAATAAATAGTTTGTCACCCGAGAACTTGGATCGCAAAAGTCATCATTGAAAAATCTGTTCTTTCAAAATTGCAATTGATATCAAAACTAATTCTGAGGCTATGAAGTTTTTAAAGAAAATAAACAATGGCCCACCTAAGAGTTTGTTTGCTTTACTAACAAGCTAACAAGTCGCTGTTAGCTTAACAGTGAACTTGAGTGCTAACAAATCATTACCGCACCTGATCCGTTTCTCTACATTGTGTCCAAAGTCAGTAAAAGAAATGGCTTGATTGTCTTTAGAGTTCTCTTGCTTGTAAATAAATGATGCAATTAGCCATGTTTGTACTTAAAGCTACTGCTAGCATACTGTATGGTTAGCTTAGCTGGGCACAAAGACTGGAATTAGCTAGCCTGATTATATTCAAGTTTTTTTTTTAATTCTTATGATACTGGAGTCAAATTGCACACTATTTTTAGGGTTGGATGATATTTTCAGACTAAATTCACATGGTAAAAATTCTTGCTATGACTTGGCTAAATCACACAAGAGACAGCAGCTTGGTCGTCAGTCAGTTATAGCTAACCATCTTTCCTTAACTTGGCAACGTTGCTGGAAAGACAGGACAAGATAATAAGTCCAAGATGAAATATTTAATGGTGGACGTGTCCATGTGCCTCACAGACTAAATGTGATGAGCTGCATTGTTTTATTCTGCTGGTGGCCTACATTAAAGACTTTTGGAAGTTGTCCAACATTTACAGAGAAGAAAAGTTAGTATTCATTTAGAACATTGTATTTTGTGAAGATTTACCATCTGTGGTCATGAACTAGAAAAAACCTGTCACATTAGATGGCAGATTTCAAATCCAATGCACAGTGTCTTCTGACAAGGCCATCCTCACAGCAATATGACAACCCAAACCCTCTGTTGGATGCATGAATATGGAGGAAATGGCCAAAGGAAGTTCGTGACTCATGAATTAGTGTACTTAGTTTATGTGACTTAGTGTATGGTGTCAGAGTAGGATGAGTGTAAGAGAAGGCTGATCTCTCCCACCAGGCAGCACTTAGTGAACAGCCCGTCTTCTTGCTAAAGCAGCCAACTAAGCACCATGCAGGCAGCTATACTTGATATTCCCAGCACAGCTCGGCTCAAATGGGACATCTGTTAGCTTCCTTCAGTAAGGCCTCCATGAAGCACCTTCCTTGTAAAAAGGTATCACCAGAGGAATATGGATGGACTGCCCATCTGCTTCAGTATTAATTGGCAATACAAACTGATGAAAATCAGTTCAAGTTAATATTATGTTAACTCCTGAGTATGCTGTGAGAAAGCAGCCTGAAGGTGAATTAAGCTGCACGAGTTTAAAGTGTGTGCTGTGCAGACAGACCGCTTTCTTTATCAATTTTACACTTCTTGTGGAAAACAGAGACATGTGCACTTGCAGGGGAATTGAAGGGCAAAGAGCTTCAAATCGATCCAAGTCCTATATGACGTGATTCTTTGAATTTGTGTGTTGGCTGCCCTGAGGCTGCAGCAGGCTTTACATTTGGTGCTTAAGGAGGTCTGGAGTGGATGCTGCCAACAGGTTTATCCACCTGAACCTCCTCTAATCTACTTGTCTGCTTCTGAAAAATGGTTAAACTGGCTCGTTCTGCTAGATGCAATCCTTCAATTCTTCTGCTCTCAGCTCAATATAACATTTTCATTTGAATGCTGAACTCTATACAAGGAATGTCAATCGAAAGAGCAGATGTGACCTCGGTGAGGAAATCAAACTCAAACATTTCTTTTTTTTTTTTTTTAATCTGATTGTTCAAAATAAATGACAAATGAATGACAAAAAGTGTCTTCATAGCTCTATTCTGTAGTGAATGCTTTCCACATCACCTCAACCTAGATTAAGAATTTCATAAATTTCCCTTTACATCAAAAATCACTCACAGAATTTGTATGTTCATCATCAGACTTCTCAAAATTAAGCAATTTCTGAACCAAAGCATCGACACAAGAACTGTTACTATGACACAGCGGCCATAAAGAGCACATTGTGAACATAAAATCTTACACCTCTTTGGGAAGCAACAAGATAAACTCTTCCTGTACTTTTATAACACCATTGCATTCCTACTGGGCAGTGCACAGAGGCTAAGCCTTTCCAGCCCCATGAGCCAACAGCAAACACTGAAACCCAGCATGCAATCAGCTAGACAGATTACTGGTCTCCCTTTTGCACACACATGAGAATCTATTTTCCACGGGCAATACAGATCCATCGGATTGACTCTCTAAATATGGCTGACAAATATTCCTAATCTGCACTGCGTTATCTTCACTAAGACCGTACCGAGCCATCAACAGAGACTGATGAGAACTCATGAGTATTTTTAGCCCCCCAATATGTCAGTGTGAAACAGAAACATGCTGCAGGATGCTGCGGGTAAACAAACCAGCTCTATGGATGCATGCCTGCTTGTGGGTGTTTCTATATAGCCAGTATGCTCTGTAATACCTTCAGGAGACCAGTGGTTGCATCTTGTGTTTACATGCATGTATGTTTTCAGCTTGTTTAAGTGACTAGGAATATTTTGTCCAAGATAAAGATGTTATCTGTGGTCATGTGTCTTTTCATCTTCCACTCTTTGTCGCAGCATCATCACAGTTAAATCTCAGGCAGCTGTCCAACACATGCATGAAAACAGTCAACTATAGTGGCTATACAAAAGTTAATTTGTTTTATTTACTAAGAATTAAAAGTTTACTGCTAATTCCAAGGGTCTATTTTCTTCATCATTATTTCGTCACAATGTTGAAGAATATCTTGAGCTACATTGTTTTTTCTGCAACACTATCTTGTGCCATATTATAAGACATTATAACAGTCCTCTGTTACCTGCTACTCATATACAGTCTATGCTGCTACCATGGTTACTTGGATACCTCTGTTTTGTTTGACTGAATTGGTCCCAATAGTCAAATATGATGTCCAGGAAAGACTTTTACTGGCAGATACCGTTTCACAAAGCAAAAGAACTGATATTAACAGCTACAGTTTTGACTTTGTAAGAGTCCCGTAATGCAGAATCCAACCACATTCTCCATTTCTTTATTAAAATCCTCATAGCTTTAACGTTGCAGCAGCTTTTCTTCAAGGGTTCTGCTCAACTTGTGAAGTGACGATGCAAAACACTGATGCATATTACACTATTGTTTGGCTCTAATGTTTTCATATAAATCTCTGATTGAGCGCAGAAATAAAATCCTAGCTTGATAATCAAGTTGCTTTTTGATATGGAGGCGATTGTAACAAGTCGCCATGGGACATAGCCTCATATTGATCGATGGCTCCTGATCGAATCAAAACCATTTTAATGTCAGAATCTGTGATAATGGCATACATTAAATCATTAATCATTGAATCAGTATTCAGATCAAACTTGTGATTTACATCACTAATGCACAATGTTAACCCTTGTAGGTAAATCAGGGATTTTCCCCTCAAGATTTGGCCAACATTATTGTGTTGTTGCCCCATATGGGATGATTTTTTTTGGAAGAAAGTCTTTCTCTCGAAGAACTTTGAAATTCCTATTCCAATTCTATTCAACAGGTCATCAGGGCCAAATTCATTACCCTTTCGGATCATCGGAGGACAAAAATGTCCTGTACCAAAAACGGCTATCAGAGAATTACAGAATCTTTGATGGCACTTTTCCACTTTTTTGGGGGCTCAGATTACCAATTATGTAAGCATTCAAATTATTTTTAACTCTTTAAAATGACAATTTTCCAAACACAAAAATACAATTTTTATGGAACAAAAACATAAAAAATATTTTTTTTCCCCTCATAAAAATAGACTTTGGGTTGTTACGGATTTTGTGTGAGGATCAGATTAGAAAATTGATTTAGCTGCTTTGTTAGTTTTTTGGGAGAGTTATACTAATGATTTCCAACCTTAAAAAAAAATAAATAAAAAATATTATTTCTTTAAAAATAGTGACTTGTAACGTGTCTTAATGTCTCCCTATACACTGTAGACAATATATAGGCTCCTGCTAATTTTGTTACTTTATCAGTTTACCTACGGTTACCCTATAGTTTGTGAGTTCGATTCCAGAAATTTGATTTTAAATTCCAAGTTTCTGGTTAAGATATGGATGAAATGATTAGATGTGTGCGTGCTGGGCCTCTGGCCGCTGAGCCACCATTTCAGAACCTATAACACTGCAAATGTCGTCAAAAGGCCCGCTGACGCACAACTCTTCAAGACCCCATGAATTAAACAGCGAGTCTACTCTTCCACTATCGATGGTCATAGCAGCAGGGAGGTGACGTACCGCGCTTCAGCCACAGGAGAGCGTGACACCTTTTCTGTTTTAGACACTGCAGAATGAAGAAAAAAGAAAAGAAAAAGGAAGCTTGTGGCCTGTTTTGGATTTGTCCTTAACGTGGTGAATCTCCCCCCCCCCCCCCCCACCCCCCCCACTCTCCCCCCCCCCCCCCCCCCCCCCCCCCCCCCCCC
>JAOXYM010000006.1:26716198-26742169 GCA_028567055.1 Leptatherina wallacei | reverse complement strand
CACACACACACACACACACACACACACACACACACACACACACACACACACACACACACACACACACACACACGCTGTTCGACACGCCCAACATCCCTGTATTGACATCTGGTCCATGATCAGAATAGAAACAGACAGACTGAGCCTCTGTTTGTGTTTGACCTAACAGTTGCTGACACAAGAGCATGCTTTACAATCCAACACCCTTCAGAAAACTGGGGGTGCAGATGTGAACCTGTTAAATGATAAGTTACTAATGAGTTCACATCTGTTTCATCTACCTCACTTGTAGCCGGTGCAGCCCCTCAGGGAAGATGCACCTCAACACCAATGTTCTGAGTAAACAGCTCATGCTTTTGTCTTGTAAACATTAACAGTAATAGATGATTTTTTTGAATGAAAAATAATCTTTTATATCTCTGATAATAAAAGGATCGACTGAATAATTTCAGGTTTTAAACTGTAGTACTTGATCTGATTGAGTAAGGCTGAGGAATTTCCCGTCGACTCAGACTGAAAGACACATTTCTGTATATTGTCCCCACTGGCCACTCGTGACTGGACAAGCAACCTGGAGAACAGCAAACTGTTCACCTGTGAGAGTTAAACATAAAAGATGCTGATGATCCAAGTTTAATAGGCAAGATTAAAATAGGATTATATAAACCACTAAAAAAATATCCCAACAGCTGGATATTTGTTAGTTTGATTTTTAAAAAGATGTACTCGCAGCATGTTGTTGCCCTCAGGCTCAATGTTAATCACAACCGTCAGAAAACAATGCAGCTTCCACATGCATGGTTTATAAAAAGGTGTGACCCCCCCTATCACACACACACATATCCACAACTCTGAGCAACACACATTGACGTGTGGATCAGTTCTGATTAATTCATGTAAAAGAAATTTACATACAGAACCCAGCTGCTGCATAATTCACCATTTTCAGCTCCCATTCTGCTCAATTAAACATGCAATAAATTCAATAATTAGCCATCCATTGATAACTTGGTACCCAACTGTAGTACAAATTACATGGATGGACTGGATTACAGTTTATAATAAATAAAATTCGGCTCTCAATTTCATAAATCTATAGAAACAAAACTTCTCGTCCTCATTCTAAACCAACATGATGCTGATGTGAGACTTCCTAATATCTGGGAAGAATGGTGGTCCAAGTTTGGAATATATTTGACCTTTTACATCTTGAAGATTCATTAAACAAATATTTATCATAAGAACTTTGATGAAACCATTATGACATAAATCATACCAAAGTCTCTTGGAAAAGAGATTTTAATTGAATAAATTAAGCTTATAAATGTACAGATGTGACAAAAACCTGAGTGTGTGAAGTCTCATTTTCATCAATTATTTCCCTCATCAGGAACAGATGGTGCAGTCAGGTTAATCTTTTCGTAAGTGTGAAGCGAGGTGACGCCTGTGCTCCGTGTGTGAGCGTGTGTGTGTTTACCGAAGCATATGTTATATGTCAGGCTAAAGGACATATTCATCTAAAAACACGTTCACTTGGGTTAGCTCAGGCATTGTTGAGTATTTACGACTTTACTCCAACACTAACGCTGAAGTAAAGTTGCACAACATGAACTTTGCTGAAGCGGTTGCCAAGCAGCGGTGGATGAATACTACCGATATACCGTCAGAAGCTCGAGTGTTTGCAGATTCCTTCCACGTACCACGATCGCCCTGCATGTATGAACGACCATGTATCCTAAAAACTGTCAACTGACTGCGACGTCTTCATGCTGCTCTCCACTGGGTTGCATCAACTTATACTTTCTTCAGTCAGTGCAATCAGGTCACCAGATTCCTGCTTACAGACCCCTGGTTAAACTGGATTAAAGGTGCAGTGGTGAAGATAAGAAACATGTCCTGGACTTCCCTTTCCCCCCCGTTCTACAAAGTCTGTGTCAACCAAGGTGTGCCTGCATGAATATAGGACTCCTTAATACCACTAGGACACCAGAGTCTTACCATAACATTTAAGACCCAAATCCAGTAGCATGGCTAAAAATTAGGATTAAAGGGAGATTACCAGTTTGCCTTGTGTAAAGTACAAGCTATCAGGAATATTGAGTCGTGGCTTCCAGTTGAGGTTCCAGTAAAGTACTATAGAAAGTACTTGCAGGGATCCCCTTACATGACACTTAAAAAAAATCTGTATCATGTAACTTTAACCTTAATCCGGGATTAAGAACTAAATGGAAATGATCACGTTGTGTCCCTTTTTAAGTACTAGAAGAGTCTGCTGCCAATATGCTGAATCCTGATATCACAGGGAACGTTTAGGGCTCTAACATGATTCAGCAACTTCTCTGCGTTAGTGCTTCGCAAACACGCACGTTAAAGCCTGTTGCCGCCACTGGGGGCAGTCTGAGAAACATGTGGACATATCCGAGACCTACAACAGCTGTACAATCTAAGCCGGTATCCCTTTCTTCTGTCCTCTTCACCTCCTACTGGTTGAGATGGATGGCCGTCCTTCCTGAGACTGGTTCTACTGGACGTTTTCCTTCCTGCTATTGAAAGGAATCGGAGAGAATATCCGATTCAACCCACTGTTATTATTGCCCATGCATCATCATCATCATCATCCTCATCAATAATAATTTCAAATGTTACTTGTAGCTTTAAAATAGTCTCAGCAAGTGACTCTGCAGAACAACAGGTAAGCGGTGTATATTTAATATTGCAGTTCCGAAAGTGTGTTTGAACGCCGACCTCTGCACACACTGCATACACCCTGATGGCCGACTCCACCCAACACCACAACACCATCTTCCCTCAGCGATTCCTAGGGCAGCACCACACATTGCTACCTGGTCTGTGGGAAACACTGGATTTGGAAGGGTGTCCCAATACCTTTGGCAATATAGTGCAATTTACAAGTAAAACCCTTTTATGGAGATCTAAGTTCCCTACTTTCATATCGCCTCGTTAGTTGATATTCAAAGTGAAATATTTCCATAACATTTGGTCAGATACGACCCATTCCCTCTGCTCAGGGAGAAGGTGCTTCTACATGCTGCTAAGATGAGCTCAAACAGAAAATGAACCCTGTTTCTGTCTTGTGCACGAACCATTAAGCTTTTTTATTTATTTATTTATTTTTATTTTTTTTTTACCCCAAACAGCTAGACAACAACATCTGTGCATGAGATAGCTGGAAGCAAATTAACATGCACACCAGGAGTTTTTGATAACCTTCCACTGACCTCAGAATCCACCAGAAGCACCGTCTCTCTGCTTCTGAGCTGCAGTCTGTTTTCTAAGGGTTTATTAAACATCTGACAGTTGTGGACGTTCAGGTGAAATCCGATGCTTCTTCACATCATCTCACTCTGGACTAAGGTCCCAATCAACTTTTTGATGAGGCTAAAGTTGATCCTGTAAACTAGTCCTAATTGGTCTGAGCTGTAACAAAAAGAAGAAGAAAAAAAACTCCACAGCAAATTAGAGAAACCTTAGAGCCAACTCGTCAGACTTTACAGCTACTGGTAAAAAGTGCTCACATTACCCATAATTAGTCCACAACAATCATCTGTTTCTCACATTTTTTCTGCACAGCGCTATAAAAAAAAGGCCTTTTATTTCAGTATGCCCATTATTGTCCTCAGCTGCTGGTGAGGCCACAGCGAAGCTTTACAATTATTCAGCCAGACAGCCCTGATTTTGTGTGATCATATAATAGAGCGAGGATCTGGGAAATGGATGATGTGTCTGAAAAGCTTGCGTGTAGAATGACGCATGGTTCGTTCTGCTTCAGAAGCCCCGTCATTGTGGCCTAATGATGATCCCACCATCTGGTGTCAAAAATCAGAAGGGCATATAAAGACATCAGAGCTACTGGTAGAAAAACTACCTGCTCTTTGACGAATGCTTTAAAACCTGTTTCTGACAAACTAATTATATCCTGAAAATAACCTACAGAGCCTTCTAAATCTCTCTGTGGGGCTCAGAGAGGAGGAAATGTCAGTGTTGTTGGCCGTCTACTCATTTAAAGACTAAACTACTTTTTTTTGTTGTTGTTTTTACAACCACCCCCTCACACAACAGAATCGATTGAGTACGGTTCTCAAAGCGCTTAGAATCAGAAAGGGTTTTAGTCTCGTCGGAAGACCAAAAATTCCTGAAAAACCAAGAATTCATCATCGCACGTAAGGAATTTCCAATAAATAAAGCGGTTAAAAGCTCCATAAGAAGCCCCGGCCAGAAAAAGCCTTGCCTGTGATTGCTTCTTTGATTTACTTTTCAAGTCTAAACACAACAAAAAGGCTCCTTCATCATTTCTTCTCCACACATTTACATGCACATTTCAGCTTGGAGCTCTCGCTCATAAAATTGAGTCTTCTTTTAATCTAAACACCGTTATTGAGAGAAACTACTTTGGAGTAAAAAGGAAAATGAGTTGTACGTACCCAGCAAGTTTTAAAGCAGCCTCCATTGACTCTTGTGCGGAGGAGATTATGGAATCGATCCCTCTAACTACTTAACTTAAGCATGGGGCTAGTCACATGATCTTGTCCTCATTAGGAAAGTAGAGCACTGCAAATTTATTTACCCATTATACAGGCAATTCTGAGAAATAGGCAAATACTGGACGAGGTGCGGAGGGCTCAAACCGCCAAAGATGTCTGTGCGGTGTGGCGAGGAAGAGGAGGAAGTGTGGCTGAAAGGAAACAAGTGAGGTGGACAGGACAGCAGCTGTCAAAGATAGCAAGGTAGATGGAGAGTGACGGCTGGAAAGGGTGGAGAAGAGTGAGACAAATCCAGACTGGTTGGGAATGGGAGGGAGGGTGTTATGTGCCCCCATTTTGCCTGGTGCTTGCTACGTATCCCGGGTGGCCGAATCCAGGGGCACGTCACTTGGGCCTGCTCCAGGTGGTAAAAGCAAAAGGGGCTCCTGGTGGCAGAGATGTGCCACACTCACACTCGGCCATCTGGTGATGAGTCACCGTGTCTCTGTTCTTGTTTGCTCTGACTGGGCATGAGATTGCAGGCGATTGATGTGTGTGTGCCTTCAGAGCATTAGCACCCTGTTTTATGAGATGGCAACTCAGTGGAGACAAAAATCAATAGACACTGAAAGTATCTGGATTCCATCTAAGATAAAGCAATGAGAGAGGCTCTGACAACTCATTTAATTTAGCAAGGTTTGACCTTCTAAATCAAAAGTCCTGTCGACCAAACAGTATCACAAGGCATTCTTTATATCAGCCCCCCCCCCCCAAAGACAGGAGGAAGAAAATATAGTCAGAATAAATTGAAGGGAGCAAATTGTGCATTCTGGCAAGAATCCACTAAGCGGCTTGAAATGCTTCTGTGTGCTGCAAATGAAATGCATCAAAATAATGGAGATGGGCTGCAGGCGACGAACACTGTAATCTGCTCAGCATTGTGCATGCCTGATGGCGGCTTGCATGCTGCCTCCTAGATAGATGCAACCAACTAAACAGCTCCGCTCCTGTGTGACAGCTCCTTTCCCTTCAGGCCACAGCTGACCCAAATCCTTTTTTTCTCCTTTTCCCCACCCCTACTGACACTCCATTACTTCAGTCTCTTCTCAAAACCCAGTATCATTCCTCACTCAAATGTCACGCTGAGAGACTGGTTTTTATAAGTCTACTGCCCCCTATCTACCAACATACAGCCTTACTTCATGTGCAGAAAATGACGCCGCATGTAGGATTTATCCACCAGAGGATTCATCGTGATACAAAACAATCACTGAATAATTCTGAATCCCTGTCAGGTCATTTCCATCTGCAATTACATCTTTAAGCATCATATAGTCGTAGCACTTCCACATTTTTAATTTTAAACTCATCTTTGACAAATCATGTGTGTGCATAAATCAGGATATAAACGGTTGATGGGTTAGAATAAAGAGAACGGAAACTTGTTTTTAGAAAACAGGTGGACCTATTACATGATATTTTCTAGTGCATTTTCAAATGCATACTAATAACATACATACATTAAACACCTTAGTATTTGCAATCCAAAGCATCCTACAGGCAAATGATCTTGTTGCATTTCAGCAGACAGCAGTAAAGATGCGATCTAACAGGTTCAAGTAAAGTTGATGCTGCAGCATTTATGAACGAATCGCCATGAAGCTGCACTGCTAAACGAAATTCAGTCATCAATTTTTCTACTTTTTCCAACAGGGGAGACGTCTTATTAAACTGGCTGCAAAACTGTAACTGTAAACTGTATGAATCAACCCGTTTTGTTCTTCGTTTAGTTTAATTTATCCATATTTGGTTGATTTAGGAAAAAAGGATCTAAGAAAGATTCATTCTCCATGAACCGACTCCACTGTCACAGGCCTACAGTAAGTGCATTACATAATCAAAAGTCTCTCTCTTTCCCCCCATATTGTTTTTATAAAAAAGAAAACATTACGATAACCTGATCTGACCAGTGATGCTTGATCAGTGTTATTATTGTGACACTTCCTAAGTGTGTGTGTTGCCGTGAGCCAGCTGTTCTGTTACATTTCCAGCGTAGAGAAAAATACAACACACAACATGCCGTTGAGCCGGGATTTAAACCAGAAGCTTTTTGCTGACTTAAAAGTGTCGCAGCAAAAACTACAGCGTGATATTCAATCAATCAAACTTTATTTATAAAGCCTTTCTTACACAGAAATGCAACTCAAAGTGCTTCAAAATAAAAACGTAACGAACAAACCCCCCCATCCTTTTCCATCAAGTCCCCCACACCATCAACCCACAAGTCACGCATATACATCAGATATTCATTCACGTAAACACACGCACGTAAACACACACAAAAGCACCACCATGTACATAAAATGATGTCCTAACCTTTACTAACCACATCAGGGAAATTAAGATACTGGAAGTTTAAATAAAAGATGTCAAGCTGACACTGTCTCTGGCATGTTGACCAATCACAGCAGATCTTGCTTATATTGGAATTAAAGAGTCATGTCATGCTTATGAAAGTAATCAGAGTCTCACATACCTGTTGCTTTCTTTGGCAGCCTCTTAGTACGATGTAAACTACAAATAAGTTAATAAACACTCAACCGGACACTTTATTAGGTACACCTGTTCAATTGCTTCTTGACATAAATATCTCATCAACCAATCACATGTGCATTTAGTCATGTAGACGTGGTCTAGACGACTTGATGAAGTTTAATCTGAGCATCGGAATGAGGAAAAAAGGGGATTTAATTACTTTGAATTTCCGAAACTGCTGATCTACTGGGGTTTTCACACATAACCATTCATACAGGATCACTAGAATTGGACAAATAAAGATATTTGACAGCTGTTGTTTCTTAAATGTGTTCATAAATTAAAGCTATGACTAGTTATTAGGAATAAAAACTGTAGAAGCAAACATTTATTTTACTGTTGTCATATTATCCCCACCAGTCATGCTTTACCCCGCCGTAGAGGGCAAACCCCAGTCTGTGAAGCTCTGTTTGGCTGTTAAAAATCATACCTCCTTACAAATCACCTCAGCTGTCTTTATATTTGCCGTCACCAGCTCGGTGATAAAGTCAGCAGTCTGTATGGCTGGCTAAACCGCAGGGCTCTCCATCACTGCGAAACTCTGCCGAAGAGCAGAATGAAGAGGTTGGGACCGTCTCGGGTCTCCATGTTTTGTGAGAAATGTCACTCTTCCGCTGAAATATTTCAGGGCAATGAAACTCCACCCAGCCCATCTGTTTCTTGGCCTGATTCGAGTTGGGCAGTGCATGATTAGGTTTCGGAGCAGAGGGTGAGAAATGACTGAACACTGAATGCAGAGAGCTGAATCTGCCTTCCCACATGTGAATAAGTTGGTGTTGTGAGCTAGAAAACAAAAATTCAAGAGTCAGGCAGCAGGAAAAACAATGCACGGAGAGGAAAATTATATTCTTTTACATTGTTTTCTGTGTCGACAGGATAAATAAGGATGAAACCAAAAACAGGCATCTTTTGAAGTGATGAAATCCCCACATTTCTACTTTAATATTCATCTCCTGTGTAGATCGGCAGAATGTAGCAGCCACACCCGGCACACATATCTCCATATTATAAATAATCAAAAGGTGACATGGTCATGCATTTCATTGCAGTGTGCTGCGTTTGTGTTTTAGGGGGCCGTTTTAAAACGGGTGCATTTTTAAAGACGGGAATTTATCCCATAGCGTAGCCTGGCGTAAATGATCGCTGAGTGTGACATTTACAATGCAAAGCTGAAGAAAAAAAAAAGAAAAAAATGAAATGAATTCATTCATGAACACAGATGAAGTTGGTTCATTTAAATAATGACGGGGAAAAACAAACAGCTCCGCAAACACAAGCAAGCAAACGAGCTGATGAATTTGCTGCATCTATCAAAACGGAGCCCCAGAACGTTGTAATCTGACACAAATAATTACAGATAAACATGAGGGTCCTTTATGCTCTAAACTATGGTGGTGAAAGTGGTAGTTTACTCATTCAGTGGGTTGAGAAGTTTTTATTTTTTGAGGCAAAGGAACATTTTCTTGAAGCTCAAAGAAAAACCAAATGATTGGACTTCATTACAGGGTCATTATATCAATCATTCATTCATAGCAGGGCCTCCAACAGTAGCTGCATGACTGATATGAGCCACTTTAGAGCTGCACATGACTAATGAAAGGATGCAATTTGGCTTTTTGAAAACTAGTTGAGCATCAAATCAGTGGATTCGCCAAGAGGTGGGAAGGAGGGGGCTAGGTTAAGTGCAACAGCAGGAGACTATACTTGAGAGTTTACCACTAAACAACCATTTTTGCTAACAAGAGCTTTTGCTACTTTGTAAAACAGGCTAAATCTGCAGTCAAGTCTATAGAAATACCTGTAAAAATATCAAATCAAATAAATGAAATCTAGATTTTTTTATTGGATGTAAGCCAATTAACTCGGCTAAAAAGAATAAAAACAAAGACATGCATTACTGAAGCCATTTGTCTGAAGACACAATAATATAAACAGGGTACACGACACACACACACAGCATTTTCCTTGTCTCATGGTACCGTCCACGCTATGGTATTTGGCCATGGTACGACGGGTGGGGTGGGATGGTTATTGAAGCCATAAATAAATGACAGCTAGTTGTGACATCGCGAGACCTTGGACTGGTAGAGGGTGAAGAAAAGCCAGGTGATTGCATGAATCTATCCTCCTCCTCCTCTTTGGATCATTTCATTGTTTGTCTTTGTTTACTAAATGAACTGGAAATAGTTGTGAGGCCCAACAGACTGACGCCTCATGTTCTAGCATAGTGGCTGTATACGGGATCAGGTGGTCCAGTCCGGAGTTGGGGAGATGATCCGTGGGACTGGAACACGGCAGACAAATATTAGACTAATGTGAGTATTAATTAATGATTTCTGGGGTCAATACAGTGTTTGATACTTGTCGACGCTCCGAGGGGGGCTGCCCTCTTCAGAAACCACACATTGTAAATTTGCATGAGCGGATCCGTCTCTCATGGATCATGTGACCTGCAGCGCTTTGCTCTACAGCTATAAAACACAGTGGGCTGTGCTTCATGCTACTTTTTCCTTGAAAGTTTGTCAAATCTGAACAAAGTAAGAAGGTGAACACAGTGTCTGAGGAGCCCAGAAAGAGAAAGACTGTTTAATCTTGCAATAGTGTCATGTGGCCTGTGGGAAGTTACAGGTTTAGCCCCCTAGTGGCCAAAAGTTACACAGTATACCTTTAAATAAGAGGAGTTCCCTGCTGCTTTAAAACAAAGGCTTCCTGTTTTGTTCAAATAAAGAATATAAATATGGTTATGGAATAAGAAATGAAATAAATACTACAATAAATTACTACATGAATTCAGCTTGGAGGTATATGTCCCTGTAACCACGTAAATTCAACAGGCCTAGATTCAGTCAGGTAGCAGGGTAGATCGTTACTTAGACCAGGTGTCATTAAAACATTCAATACTTGGAATGAAACAGCCATTATGAGCCTTTAAAGAAAAACTAAATTAGAAATATTTAATAAATGTGGGATTGATGCATGCAAAGATCCCCCCCCTCTATTATCAAAAGACTAGGATCAGTAACAGGAAAAAGAAAAATCTTAATACAAAAAGCCACCATGATAGTGCTGCTTTACTCATTGTAGCCAGCTAAGTGTTACGTAGATATTTAATATTCATAGCTTATTTTACTGCAGTTACATTTCACAGGAAATATTTAACCAATTAGGATCCAGTAACATCCAGTATGAACATTATAATAAATCCTGTGTTGGCAAATAGGCACACAAAGGGCTCTATCCCCATCTCGTCATGCTCCTTTCTGTGATGTATCAAGTAAATCCTGTCACAGGGGAGCAGTGGAGAGTGGGCTTTTTAATCAGAAAAGGCTGAGGCCTGCATTGGAGTAAGCTGGGGGGGGGGGGGGGGGGGGGGGGGGGGGGGGGGGGGGGGGGGGGGGGGGGGGGGGGGGGGGGGTAAACGGGAGCATTACATAAATAGTTTTACTGAGCATCCAAATTCATCATCAGGACAGAAAATCATCTTGTCAGATTTATTTTTAGAAAGGGCTTACATCACAGCAGCAAAGCAGATTAATACCTTGTAATAGAACATAAACAATGTAAATAATGTAAGTAACGACAGCTAAAGTGTCACTATTTGAAGAGTCATCCTCTTTTACAGGACCTGGTGAGGACAGCGGGTTTCATAGGGGAGTTCTGATCAACTCCTTTAACCTGGTCCAAACCTCTGCCTGCAGACTGCTCAAACTCCTCCTTTGTCTTCTGCTGCTTCTGAAGTGTGCATAAAATGCCAGCAAGCAAGCAAGCACAGTCATCCAAACACATTTATGCTAGATGACACCTTTAGACTTACAGTCATAAAAGTGAGACACACACACACACACACAGATATTTAGAAAAAATGGTTTTGCACCCTGCAGCTTTTTGACAGCCAGGGATGAAGATGCCCTGTGACAACAGGCTCTGCTTGTCATAAAGATCACACACTGGGGACGGCGCTGCATGCGTCCCTGAACTAACCGGGGAAAAACTGAACTGATTTGACATTTAAATGAGCTGATTGTAGAAGAATATAAAGATCTCATGAGTCATGAGTTTTTGTCTTTTCCTTGATCCTCATTGGAGGAGGATTTATGCCGCTTCCTCCGGTCAGAAACGACTGGAATATTCTGTACATGAATGACACATAGCTTGTATTGCAGTTTAAACTTTGGTGCACCGTGTTCACAACAGATCACACAAGGCTTGAATTGGTATGCTAATCTCAGTATAAATATTTATTTGAAAAGATCTACATACAGTAGTATATAGAGAGATTAAGCTGTGTTTAGTGCTATTCAAGAGGGCAACAACCTCTGTCACATTTCATTTAAAATCAGTTTAGGAAATGTTAAGCAGCTCCTGTTTGTCTTGCATTGTGATTCTGGCCAATGTGAGAAATTGAGAGACACATAGTCGCTACAATGCACTTGATGAAAACTTAATTATGGGTGCCAGCGCCGTAAACACAAGATTACTATCGCTTTGTAATGACTATATTAAAACGTATGTCTCAATCCGTAATAGTGTGCTATGGCTTTTGCTTTACAAAAGTCTTACTTTTCGTCCCGTAGGAATAAATGGGATTTGGCCAAAATGATCCAACAACCGAGCCTACTTTGGAAACTTATAGCTCAGGCTTCCTTTCACCTAGAAACATCATTCAAAGTTTAAACGGGTCACAAAACATAAAATCTTAACTGACTGAAATCCCGTCTTTATATCTTTTACAGTTTTGACACAATCGCAGGTCATTTTAGGAGAAATCTGAAGATTTTCCTTCAGGAACCTACGGGTCACATGGCATATTTTACAGTTACTGGTTTTTAACTTGCCACCATTTAAATTCTGTTCACATTGGGGTAAAGAGTAAAAGATTTACATCCATGCGTTCCTCCAACCCTTCTGGTGTTCACGGGTCAAGAGTTTTTTTTTTTATAAAACTTTTCATTTGCGAACAGCCATTGGTTATTCGAGGTCTTCTCTGAGCCCTCACTCATCTTTGAGCTCTGAGTGTCTGTTTCAGAGTGAGCCAACTATCATACAATGTCCCCGTTGTCGTAGCAACGCCAATGCTCAGGCCAGGGGCAGTTGTGTGTGTTTAAGATTGGAATCACGCACACACCTCCCCAGATACAGTTACAGTATATATAGTGATTCAGAGGAACAGGATGCATTTAATGAACAATTATTGGATTTATCATGGATTTAGTGCTGTCATTCAGTGTCTATATGCAGACACACCTCTTCTCTTATTCCCTTTCACACAAAACCCACTCCACACATCATACTGTAATGCCCCTTTCACACTAGCACCTACTCAGCCCAGCCCGGCTCAGCCTTCATTCAGCCGACTCCACACCACCCCGGTTTCGTCTGTTCCCATTACAGTCGCGGCCGAAGTAAGATTCCCACGAAGTCAGATTCTGGCCAATAGCGGCCTGCCATCTGCACACGTCACCATTTTCGGCCCGACTCGGCCCCTATAGAACCTCGATGGAGTAGGTGCTAAAAGAGTATCGACTCGCTCCGGGAAAATGGTAATGGGAACACAAACAAACCGAGCGGTGTGGTGCCGGGCTGGGCTGAGTAGGTGCTAGTGTGAAAGGGGCATTAGTGTGTCTACACATCAGTGTTATTGCAGCCCCTCCTTCACACTCATTACAGCCGACTGTCATCATAGCAACCGGTTACACATAAGTTGTCTCTTTCAGACATTTCCCATCATGGTTGCCCCCATGATTCATGTCTTAGCCAATATCTGAGCTGGCAGTAGCTGCATTGACACCCACCAAAATTTCTTCAGAAATTTTCTTATTAAACTTATAATCAAAGCGAGGATATTCTTTGACAGCCATTTTTCCTTGGATTCCCTCGCACTCACACCTCAGGAAAGAGCTGAGAGGAACTCCAGGTGTGATATTCCTGTGTTCACACATCTACTTCAGGGAAGTACTCTCAGGTACACCAGCAAAAAGAAGAAGAAGAAGAAGAAAAAAAACTACATTAGAAGCAGAAGTCACTTTATGATTTACCGGGACACAGTCACCCACACATTAACTTAGCATTTGCCTTGTTTCCAGTTGAGCTTCAGAGCCTGGATACATTTTTGCCTGACTATCGATTTTAATGATGACATGAAGTATTAAATTCTTCAATTTCTTTAGAGGAATAATTCTAATTGATCTCATTTTTCGAAGTGGCACTGGAAAGAGGCAATTTTATTAGAGACCGAGTACATTATTTCCAACTATGAGCACACGAGAGCCTCAGCTATGTTTTGTGTGATTATTTAACAGACGTGTGTTTACCTCCACTGTGAACCATCAGCCGGTGGCAGAGATCATTGCTGGCTAAATAAATCCTGGCATTCAATAGTTTTCCAGCGTGGCTCCAACTTTGCCCTTCACCCGGTTGATTCTGATTAATCTGACATGAACATTGTTCTATCACTTAACTGGAGGGGGACTTAAGTGATTCTAATGCATTTTAATAAAAGTTTGAAACAAGCTGGAATGAGATGGCCGACAAACAGAGAGATTACATTCTACCCCTAAGCTCATTCTCCTGAATTATGCATGCAACAGAGGATGCACCGTATTCTGCTACACTAAATGACCTTTCACGATAATTGTGGCCCAGTGTCCTTGGGCTTTTCAGCATAGGAGTGGATATTATGCAACTGGGATGATGAAACTGGGCTGTATGTTGGTTTCAACTGTCATGTCAAGCATAACGAGGCAGGGAGAAGAATGTCCCTTTTGTTGCATCTTCATGGCACTTGCTAAATGAAATTCCAACATGAACCACAGAGGAGACTGTGAGGATGTTGCTGCCGTCTAATTAAAAGTTGCTGACTGCAATTTTTACTGAGCACACTCATGGGTATCATTCAGCTTTGTTTTCAAATTTTACCACCGTAATATCTTTAATCCAGTTCATCCAAACCTACATTTTTATGTACAAAACACTCACTGGCCACTTTGTTAGTGGTTGGACGAACTTTTGAATCAACAAGGTGTTGGAAACATTCCTCAGAGATTTTGCTCCAAATTGACATGATAGCATCACACAGTTGCTGCACATCCATGATGAGAATCTCCCGTTCTGCCCTCAGCAAGACATTTTGGTCCAAATAACTGCTGCTTGCTGGACATTCTCTCTTTTTTGGACAATTTTCTTCAAACCAAAAGATGGTTGGGCGTGAAAACGCCACGTTCAGTCACTTATATCTCCTTTCTTCCTCATTCTGACGCTCGGGTTGAACATCAGCAAGTCTGCTTGTCTACATGACTAAATGCATTGAGCTGCCAGAGAGATCAGAGAGGAACGTTCAGACTTATTCAGAGTATGCCCACTCTGACATCAGTGGGATGGCATCATATCAGTCCAGGCCATAAATTTCTACTGATGATTATCTAAATTCTGCAACGGTATTGATAAAGGACATATCAAAACTACAGTCTACCTTTGTTGCTCTATTTCTCATACTTGCAACAAGTTCCCTCACAGCCCGCATGTACTATGAAACAATAATGCATTTTGAGAATCATCTGCTGGAAGCATTTTTATTTCTGTCTGTCCGATACCTTGAAGCGTTTCGCCTCCTTACATTCTGACACACATGGGTCATGTTGACCGCTTGGGGTTTTGAATGTTTACAGTGCTTCTGCATGACATTGAACTCAAAACAACCTTGAGCTGGACAGGGAGAAGCACACTATCATCACACAATAACACAAGGGCATGCAATCACAAATCTGCCTCCCAGAACAACAACACAATCTCAGCTGCCAGCAGGAGTTATGACATGATCAGATGTTATGGGGGAAGCAAAGGAGTATATTCCAACAGTAGAAATTTGATCTCTTTTTTTGTGAAGGGCAGCATATCACTTGTCAGACATAAGAAATCTTGTAAGAATCCATCACGCTGGAATTTATTTCAATTCTTTAGTCTTTCTTGACTAAAAAATGGTTTTGTTGGCTAAACTTTAGTTTCCAGTTTGGTTCTTTTGGTGCCATATCTGATTGCTCACAATACAGATCAGATGTACCATGAGAGAGATACTTTCTGAAATAACTAGTTAATGGAAACTGTTCACCCAAAAAACATGCCAGTATGGCTTCTGTGCATGCAGATACTTATTTATGACTTATACTTTCCATGTAGATACTTATAATTCTGCTAAAAAAGCAACCTTGTGTGAAAGTAAAAATTACTGCATTCTCTAAAGAATGTATTTTGACCCCAACACAACGAAAGTTTTTATTTCTAATTCATGTTATAATCTAAAGCCAACCAGAAATGAAAATGTTCTGTTGTAACGTCTTACATGTAGATGTGACTATGGCAACCTGTATATTTGGCATCCATAACAGTGACCATGGCATTGAAATAAGAATGTATTTTTGGTTAAACCAAGGTTATTTTCTAATCTTAAAAAAAGGTTGTTTTAGTCCAAACCCTACCAGGGAAGCCCACGGTTATTAGCGCAGCACCGCTCCATCGGACCAACCACCCCTCTTTCCTTCTTATGTGGACTTTGTAGCTTGTTATTAAAACAGTATGTTTCACACTGATGTCTTCTCCGATGTGGAAATACTGGACCATCGTTCCACTGCTAGGGTTGGTACATTGAAGGACTGAATTAGGATTTGCATTGAAGGGCTGATATGACTGTTAGGTTAAAACCGTTGCACCCACGACAGTTGGGTTTTCTAATGCAAATTATTTCTACCAGCCCCATGTGAGAGATCCAGTTGAGGTTGGGAGGTGTTTATTTCCTTCTCCATAAGACTGGAAAGGAAATACCTGCCTGTGCTGAAATACAGACACAGTAAGATTGAGTTTCCTAAATCACAATTATTCTGTTTTGATCTTCAGTGTAATTTACATACAGGCTTAATGAACAGGATGTAAATATCAGCAACTTTAAAATCAACACTGCTGAATCCTGTATTTCTGAACTGTAACAAGTAGCCTACCTGTTACAGAATCACAGTGGGAATATAAACACACAGGTTAATGACTAAATAATTTGATCAACATCTGAAAGCTACACTCGGCTGTGAATTAAGGTCACATTTCCAAACATAATTGTGGATTAATTTTCCATAAATGACTGAAATGCTGTGACGAAAAACACTCGGGACAGAAAAAAGTTTAACTTTTTAAAAGTCCTGATGAAAACCGTTCAGTTGAGTCGTTCCAAATATTCGTAGGGTTGGGACCTACTTGCTGTGTACACAAACATGCACATCAACGTTCTGCACCGTCTGTGTAAATACCTGTTGCTGCATGACGCAGCCAAAACGCTCAATACTGGAGTTCACCGATAGGGGCAGTACACAGCACTTAGCCTCTGAAATAGTGAAAAGACCAATCTGCTGCTCACATTGAATTTCCAGGTCATTTTTTAACAAGTCTCCACAACAGCCCTCAAAACGCTTCCCATCTGTTGCCAACTGTTAAGCCACAAGTGTTTGTCACCGTGCAAAGGGGAGAAAAAAAAATCATAAGGATGCTGGTAGTTGCGGGAAAGGTCCGAGAGGCACTTTCCTAACTATCCGCCATTGTTTTTACCTCTGACTTCATGTTCATGCTCGTTTGCATGAACGCCTCTTGCCTTTAGTCAATATTGCAAGTCAAGCAAACGACACGTTACCTTTGGGGGTCACAATATAATATAGGGCGGGGCTATTTAATTCGGTCCTTCGAGGACCGCAGTCGTGCAGGTTTTCATTATATCCCTGCTCCAACACACGACTCAAATTGTGCAGAACTTCAAAGGCTGGTTGATTAATTTAATTTGAGTCATTTTTAAAAGCATTTATTGGTCAATACTGATAACAAGCTGACATCAATACACGTCCCTATTTATCATCTTGAAATAAAAAGCATTAATTTTTAAGAACGAACAACTCAATTTAGCTCTTTTCCAAAGTGTAGCAGCAAAATGTCAAGTACTACTTTACAAAGATACCACAAATGGATTAAGAGACTCGTGCTAGTAACACTCCCGTCAGTTCTTGGCTCTTTATTCACTAATTTATCTGCAGTGAACATTTTGACCAGCACACCACCACCAGTCAACTAGAAGAAGAAATCCTACATCAAAGCAACTTTACCTTAGGAAAACTGCTGCTCCATGAGCAGAGACCCGCTGTGGGCTTAGTGGATGCCATTTTATCCAATTCTTTCATTCATCCTCTTCTGACTGAAGCCTCTCTCTCGATTCACACTTTGCCTATAATTTCTAGGAGCTCCATTTTTGAACACTGTGGCTCAGATAAACAGGGATGGCCATTGAATTCAAATGTCTCATGCAAACAGATGAAAGCAATATATGGAAATGTATCATAGCCACAAAGCAGGTAAGAAAGCAAAACATGTCAGTCTGTAGCCGTTTTCTCCAAAACACTGTCAGACACTTAAAATAACCATCTGAACCTGCCAGTTGTAAATAAATATTCTATTTTAGTCATGTTTAAATTACTGACTGTCAAGGTATTCTCTCGATATGGGTCAGACTGAAAAGATTTATGTTTGTTAGTTTTAAATCTGAATACATGAGGAAAGAAGGTTTATATCAAATGTTTTGGGATATTGATAGCCTTCATTTCTTAATAGCCGCTTCAGCGTTGCTGTCTAATATTGCCATTTTACCAACAACCTATGGAGCAAGTTGATACCCCAGTCCTATAATCCTATAAACCAGAGTTTTTTGGTTTTGGTCCCACTGCCCTGCATGTTTTAGATGTTTCCTTGCTTTAGCACACTTGATTGAAATTAAATCGGCTTGTTGACAGGCTTGTGAAGAAAATGGTGATATCATGATGACGAGGAAAAGATCTAAAAGACGCAGAGAAATGGGTCCCGAAGACCAGAATTCAATTGCTTCATTGTTAGTCAGCAGAAAGAGTAGTCATGAGCACGATACCTTTGGCTTCCTGTCGACGTGGATTGTTGGCGACGACTCAAGATCACCAAAAATGACAGGATGATGAGTTTGTTTTGTGGCTTTTACTGAAAATAGGAGTTAAAACTCAGTGTTATCATATAAAGGAAAGCTGTATTTGGTTAAAGATGTGTTGTTTTTTCCTTTTAGCCAATTACATGGTACACAAAAGGATTGTTCCTGCAGCTAAATAAGAAAAAAAAAAAAATTTCTGGAGTCACTTTGTACCTTGTGGCATGTCTTTGTTTTGGACATATGATTAGTGAAATGAGCAGAGTCTAATCTGACCTCTCCATTTTTACAGCATCATTAAAGTTCAGGTCAGCTTTTGCCTGGATGGATACAATCTGCTGCTGTAAATCAATTTATTCCTCCAGATGAGAACAAAGCTCGTTACAGCTGGAGGTCTGTCAGCATTTTAAGTATAAAGGAATATTGTGACAGTGCCTATAAATGACTTCATGCCCATACAACGTTTAGTCTCACTACATGTCACAATTTGAAATGTTAACATTAGCAAGCAGACCTCCATTTATGTATCCAGAGACTGTATATACACTACTCAAAAATAGTTAGGGATATTCAGCTTCTGTGTAAAGTTTACAGAACACATAAAATGTTCACGCTACTCTGATATTAGATCATGAATGTAGGGCATTCAAGTAGAATAATGCAGTGGTAATTCCTCCATTTCATACAATTTATTGGAAGAAAATCCGACGACAGCTGCTTGTACCACAACATAAAAAATGTCAATATCTCGATAACTCGTCATGTGTGAGGTGTCGTCTCGGTCTGATGACATCTGAATGTCAACAGTGGGATAAACAGGACTTTTTAAATACATGTTGTAAATGAAACAGAACATTTAGTGAACGATTACCAGTTCAGACTCCTTTTGGGATTTTTTGTGGTTATTCGCCTTGTTGAGAACAGCATGTTGTGCAATATGTACTTAAACATTGAACAGTTGTATGTGTTCATTCAAAAGCATAAACACAGTTAAATTAAGTTCACAAATAAAGATTATAGTACATTTTTAATTAATTCTGACATCAGAAAAAAAGTCAAATAAACCCTAACTTTTTGTGAGTAGCTTATTTCCTTCTAAGACCAATCAGGCAATTATTTGTTTTATGTTGCTACAAAGACTCTTTAATTCCTAACCTCACTGGTGCTAGTTACCCAACCGTTGCCTTTTATGCATTTTAAATGGATTCATGGATTTCTACGTTCCACACAGTCACATCTGCAGAAGATTGCTGTTAGGTCCCACAGAGACAATGTCTTGGCTGATTTGCTAGAAAAGGCAGCAGGGATGGCTCTCAGAGGGAAAGGGTTCCCAGAATAACATGAACAAGGCATCAAATATGGATGCACAATTTCACAAACCAATGATGCTACACTGTGCAGGTCTTTCTGATAACCTTGTTGATCAGGAGGACTTTCAGAAGGCCTATAGTTTATTTCTGATATGTAGTTGGAGGATATCTGACATCAGAAGAGGAGCAAAATGTTATTTTTAAGCTAACATATTATGTAGGCTACATCCTGCTAGCAAAAGCGTCTCATTTTATTATCATTGACGTTACTCAACATCTTAAACCATTATGGGTGATTTTGTGTGTGTGTATGAATTTGTTTTTAAAGATGTTGAAACCTTGCCACAGACTTTATCCACTACAGCCAACATTAGCTTCACTGTAGGCTACTGCAATTTTTAGCACACCTATTATTGCTACCCTATAGTTGTTGTGGGGAGTTGCTGTGGGGGCAATTACAGTTATTAAAATCCTGACCATTTTCCTTTATTCAGTATTTTTTGAAGTGGTGCTAGCAATTTGCAACATGCATAACAGGTGAGAAAGCATTTTCTGCTGACTTCGTCACACATTTTCTCTTGTGAGATGTGCTAAAGCGTGACATGACAGGCCTTATTTCACCTACCATTTTAATTTATCTGTGGCTGGTGAGGAACAACCTTTCCATCCGTTAATCAGCACCTTCAGACTGTAAATACATCACCAGCTGCAATCAGCCTGCAGAGAGCTCACAGCTATCAGGTCCGAAATGTATTTTCCATTTGATCAGACTGAGATAGAAAAGTCTGCAGTTGCTTGGAAATGGATCCGGTATACATACATATACAGATACTATAGCCTCATTAAATATAGGCAACCTGCTGTGGACACAGCAGCGGTGTGGAGGTCAGGGCTAGGATTTATGAAACTGGAAAAGACTTCATTGTAAGCAGATTTGTTTTTTTGTTTTCTTGAAAAGAATGCACTAGAGAGAGATATGTGATTCACAAAGCAGACTTGGAGCAGAGCTGAGAATTATTTTACAACCAGCTCGTGTTTGATGAATGTCAGATGTGCTTCACCCTCATACACTACCGCCAATGCTTGCAAATAGCTTCTATTTTACAGCGAGACAGCTCGCCGATTTAGAGATCTGTTTTGACAGGTGAGAAATGCAGAGGGACCTCTTCTATAACATAAATCAAATTTACAGTGCAGGATGCATAATGGATAAAACAATCCAGGAAGATACAGTCAGCATTTTACACCTCTAAATTTAAAAGGAAAAAGAAAACATTTATTTTCATATAAATATTGTTTTGCCATTACGTATCATAAAAAAAAATTCAACCATATTGGAATATTTCCCTCTCGTTTGTTTTGCTTCAAATCAAAGCCGTCATTTAGGATTTTATATCCAGTACTAACTGGATACATTCATTTTTTATAACGTCATTAATAATTGACAGTTATAATTCATCAACATGACATTTGGATTATTAACCTTTAAAACATATGAACAGGAAATCACAAGGTAAAACCCGATAAATATTCATTTTCTGACATATTGGATAAGCCTACCTTCAATCTTGATGTCTCACCTTCTAATACACTGTACTCCTAACCTGCCAGTACACACCCTCAATAAGATGATTCTGCTCTACAGCTGACTTGAGAACTCATGTGAATTCACTGAAGTCCACTCAGGGATTAAACTTGACATCATTTCTTATAACTTCACACCAATACAGCATTCCTTTCCGTGTATGCCATGTGCACAGTGCTCAAAGCACATTATCTAACTCTCTTCTTCATTTATGATGAGTCACAGGCCCAACCTTAGGCAACAGAGCTCAGGAGAACGGGGAGAGAGATGGGATTTGAATCCAGCAGCACTCAGGAGGGAATGGAGGAAAAAAGGCAGGTTATTTTAAGATGTTTCTGTACCACTGGGTAGATTTGTCAGAAATTATTTAGAGACGCTCCAGTGGAACTTCCAAATAATAAATATCAGGATGAGTATATGCATATGCATGAATGTTTGTGTGTGCGCGCGTGTATACAAGTTTTTTTTTTGAGGGAAAAAAATTATTTCATAACCATCCAGTTTTTCTAAAGTGCATACATCCCAAAGCACCAAAGGAATTAAAACATCAAGCTACACTATTTTGTTGCCTCCAACAGCAAATAGCAAAAGCTATTCTTTTTCTTTTTGTACTGCTGGTCTTTGATTAGCTGTTTGAATAATATACAGTCTATGAATTATTCATGAGTCATTTGATAACCCCATGCTTTTATTGTTAGCAAAGATATTGCTAGCAGACGGTTAGCTTAGTACATAAAGACAGTGTAGCTTCATTCAAAGGTAAAATACTCACCTGCAAGAAGACTTGATGGAAAAAAAGTGAACAGTAAAAATTGTGTTTTGTAAGGAAACGTAACAGAGGGTAATATAACAGGCAAGCTGGAAAGGGTACGAAGCAGAAAATGTCATAGCTTCAGGGAGCTAGCAAAGTAAAGTCCACAAGATGATAATGATTCAAACATTTGCATTCTGACATTCAACTCCTCTGAGACATTTCTAAAATAATCTAGAGGCAGTGGTGGATGTGTCAAAATAGCATTCGCATGACCCCGCAAGCACAACATGGAAATTTGTTAAGCTAACTTAAGCTAAAGCGAAGTAAAACCGCTGCTAGCACTCGCTTCATGTTTAGTATGCGTATGCAATTCAGGGCTTAAACTGTTTATTACCGTGTGTCTGATAGATCCTGAAAGTTTCCAGCCCATCACAATTTCAACTAGCCACATTTTTCCAAGTTAAACTGAATGCAATTAATCACGTTTATTTTATCAATATCTTTTCATGAAAATAAAAAACATTCTCTCAGCGTTCTCTCTTTAAGCAAGCAACAAAGTAACGTAGCAACCGCTAACTAACCGGCCTTTTTCTTTAAAGCCATTGCCACATTTTTGTTTTTTCTCTCATGTGTGACTCATTTTGTTTAATTAACTACCTTCATTCATCTGCACTTTGTTCAAGCATTAGCTAATAAACACCACGGCATACGCTAAAGTAAGCATGCAGCCAATGGATGTATAACAAGCGGACTTGGCAACACTGCCTTCTAGTATCACAGAATTTCACAATTATAGCAATCATAGCGAGCAAGTTTCCATTTATGCCCACTGAATTGTATTCTAACCTGCATTTGGTGGGGTGGCGGGTGTTAATTCGGGCCTGCTTATCACCCATCTCTCAATGTAAATAATCCCACATAAAAATTCTGAGCCACAACTTTCCTCCAAACCAGCTTCGAACATAACCATTAAAAACTGTTTTTGTTCAAATGCAAACCCCAACCAGAGCACTTTGTTTCATCTTTAAAGCCTTCCTTTCTGGCCACTTTAGCTACACTGCATTTGGGCTGGAGGGGAAAAAGGTTTTTAAAAACAGGCTAAACCATAGTGGAGTCAGTGGAGCGAGCAGATGGTTACGTCTGAAAGGTCAATCAGCACCAAATATTTACTCTGCTACCATGCACTAGTACCTTCTTCCCTTTGTCCCATTACCTTCCACATGTCTTGATACATCTTAAAGCCCTGCATTAACTTTTCCAAAACCTTCAAAGCTCTTCTTTCATACTTACAGTACATCCAAACGTGAGGATGTTGGCGATGGGAGGCTGAGTGGCTTTTCATTTAGGAATAATGCACTTTCAAGGGTCTCTTTGACCTTCAGGTCAGCATTTTTAATCTAACACTGCTTTCCTTTACAAATGCAATCAGCTAAAAAGCCCAACAATGAGTCCGTTTCAGAGTGAATGCATTTATTTATTTCATTCTCAACCATATCTGGCTTATTTAGCATTTGTAGGTTCAAGAGCCACTCAACGCAGTTTAATCCAACTGAGGGGAGGACTGGGGTATTTTTAGAAATAACACTAAGCCATCTGTTGCAAAGCCATAAATCAAAAACATTGTCAGATTTGGTTGCCCCTCCGTGAAATAAAGCATGTGGCTTTTTGTTTTTTAAAAGCACTCCAAGATTGTATGCTTTATACCTTACAGACATCTGTAAATCCAAGTCCATATAAAGGCCAACTACACAAGACTGTACATCCAATCACATCAAAGAAACTGAATCTGCGTTCCCTTCCCATGTTTCATTTAAGATTCTGCTCCATCCAACAACACCAACACAAAGTCCTCCATCTGCACAAATGTGATCTGGCTCGAATGAAACCATTTTTGCTTTTCTTACTGTGGATTTCATTGTTGATCTGCCAGTTTTGCCGGGGGGGGGGGGGCAGAGAAACAAATGATATTCATGTCTAAATGCTTCCTGCCAGATAAGGATGAGGTCACTGCACATTCATCAAAAAAACAAAACAATAATAAATTCAGTTACTGCACTTTTCAACGATCACAAAAATGTCACAGGCGTCAGCAAATCGAGTTAGATGCAGTGACAGAGGGAGATAGCTGTACAAGCTGCATATTTGAGTCCGAATGGCATACCCCCCACCCACCCATTTATTTATTTATCTATTTATTTATTCTTAATCTGCCCTTATATAATATATGCAATAATCTGAGCTACAGGGCTAAAAAAAAAAAAAAAGCCCCGACGGAGCGAGGCTGCATAGCATCAGAAGCGGAGAGTCTTTGAAGCGGTGGCAGTCATTTCTTTTTCCTCCCTCTTGCATTCTCTGCAGAGTAAATTATCATGCCTAACAAACACATCCAACCACCCAGAGGTGTTCTGTGCTGCTCGCTGGGCTACTGCTGGCCAAGTCTGCTTGCATGACATAACACTGGAGCTTTACAGATAAAAGAGAGCTGCTGGAGACATTACAAATAACTAAAGCGGCCTATAATTTCAAATAAACACCAGCTTTGCTTCCAGGACCGACGATGTGTCCGGCATCTCTGCAAACTTATGGTGCTGTTGAGGTCTTTGTCATCACCCCCCTCCCTCCCCTCCACCTAACCTCTGAATGACATTGAGAACTGCTGCTGGCGTTTAAGAGTGAGTAATGAAATAAAACGTTAATTTGACTTTTCTTCGATGTTCACCCCAGGTCAGCGATCTCCTGGGGCGCTAACTGCTGAACCTAGCTGAGCCGAAAAGCATCAGCTCTGCAGGAGGACGAAGAGAGAAAAGAGGAGGATGGCAGGGAATTAGGAACAGAAGAGAAAAGGGGTTGTGCTGAGGGAGCATGAAGCTCAAAAGGTGAGGTTAACTGTACTTGAAGGCAACATGGATGATATGTCAGGGAAATTAGAGAAAGTGCATGCACTGCAAAGGAGAGGGATGCGATTTCAGCTGGGGACTAGTTTTTAATTGCTGCAGAGATCATTTTTCTTTCCTAACAACTCTCATGCAAACCATTTCACAAAGCCAAAATAATCGATTGCTTGTTATCTTCAAAACAAATTAATCCTTTAAGTAATTTTTCAAGCAAAAACAGACCACAGTGTCCCCAGTTTCTCCCTGGGCTGATATTAATTGAGCATTTTGGGTATTTTTTTTTATTTCCTTCTCCCAGGCCACAAGGAAAACATTTACTTGGATACTTGCCAAATCCTGTTTCATGTACTGAGCAAATTATAAGAATGCAGTATTTGTAGTATGGAAAAAGAGATAGTGAGTGCATTTCTGTAAAATAAAAAAACAAAATCACAAAATTTTGTATTTTAAACCGCTCAAGTATTTCAGCTTTTTTTTTTTTTTTTTTTTTACAACCTTCAAGTTGTCTCCAGACATTTTAGCTTTCGTCTCGAATGTAAAAGCAGTTGTCAACTCTTGATATAAATTTTTCAATGTTTTATAAGGTTATTAATGATAAATCTAATCTAATGATAGATTATTATTTTTTTGCTCATCTTGGTGTTAAAATAACTGAGAGACATTTCGTCTTTTATGCCTGCCTCTGTCACAGCTGTGAGATTATCAGGATGTTGTCCCATTGGGTGTTTGGGATGAGAGGCTTTGTCATAACTACATGAGCATGGCTTACATTAGTTTACTGTGCGCCTAATTTCAGATTGCTCAAACAAGGTCTGTATGGCAATGTGATGGGTATGTTACCCTTGTATATTTTATGCTTTAAGCAACTAAGAAAATAACCTGCAGAATAAACAATGCCAGAAATGATTCATGTTGGCCTCATGCAGCAAGATATGAACTTGCAATTAATTAGCATTTCAATCACAGCAAACACACTGCATTTACTTAGAAAAGTTTGACTTCTCCAATAAGATGAAAATTGTTGATGAAGTTAAGAGATTTAACTGGACTTGATGGAATGGATTTCCTGGCTAATGTAAACACTGTAGAGATGCAGCGGAAGCTAAGCCTGATTTGAGATTGCAATCTAAATACTTCCTCCACGTGCACTGAATACAGCACGGCAAACAAAATATCCGACTAATGCACATTAGCTGAGGGATATTAACGTTTTATGCACCAGTTAAACGTGGCCATATTAATAAACATGTAAATGATTCGTCTTTGAATCATTCAATCCATCATTATGTCAAACAATTGGTGAGCAGGACACACACACACACACACACACACACACACACACACACACACACACACACACACACACACACACACACACAC
>JAOXYM010000006.1:26704562-26715974 GCA_028567055.1 Leptatherina wallacei | reverse complement strand
ACACACACACACACACACACACACACACACACACACACACACACACACACACACACACACACACACACACACTTTTTATAAGGTTATCAATTCAAATAAAATCTAATTTAACCTGCTATTTGTTTCTTATAGAATGGGATAGATAAGAGATGAATATGTCAAAGTCTGGCAACGCGATGATGCTGGCCATTAGTGTTTAGGTTTAACCTTTTCAAACCTTAAGTCCCCAAACAGGAGGAAGTTGAGAAAAGATGGCCATTCTGGAGACTTTGCCTAAACTGTCCATACAGTTCTTTTGGTATTGTTGCATTTGTACACTAAAGGTATTTGCAACATTTTATGTTGTTTTCATTTTTTCCTCATTTGTCAAATCAAATTAAAATATTGTACTGATATGACCAACCAGTTAAGAATGAAGCCTTATCCGCTAGGGTAGGCTCCAAAATGGAGTCAATCCCCATTGACTCCCATGTTAAAAAGGTCAACTTCACAGCAGAATTAAACACGTTTACAGCCTGGTACAGAAAACCATTTTAGGTTTAATAGGTCAAGTTTATCTTCGTCACAACTGGGGGGGGGGGTGAATTTATTTATAACTCATCCGTTTAGATGTTATTTAATCTAATTATGATTGACAGGTGCCAGACACCCAGCGGTAAGGAGGCAGAGGGTAGCACAACCGTGGTTTTTAGCCGGCTAACAGCTTCAACCCACCTATCTCCGTTAGCTGGTTAGCTCCTGTTAGCTTGGTTAGCTCTCAGCTACAGGCAACTCAGAGTTTGATGGGTGTCAATCATCCGTCCCCACGCTCAAAGCCCCCCCTCTTCTCTGTATTTTCCAGGAGTGAGGAGATGCGTGAAGCTACCAAGATACAGACGGTGGGAACCGCCCAACAAGCCTCTATGGATCTGACCGAGGTTTAGAGCTACAGCTGCATCACCCTGAATATTCATCCTGAAAGTATTTTTCTTTTTCTTTCTGTCGAGCCTGAAACATTTTTCATTTGTGTTATGTGCCATCTTCATTCATCCTTTACCAGTGACAAATACGCTCTTATTTACACAACAAATCTCACAAGTGTTCCTTTACTATAACTCTGAAAGTAATCTATGCAGACTATGTGGTTGCATTATATTATGGGTATGCAATTTTTGAGAAGAAGCCTAAAAATTAGGGACAGACTCAAAGGGGTTAAAGCACTTTCAGGTAGATCTACTTAAACTACTGGATAAACTTGGGGCTTCAGGCCAGTATATCATGTATAAATTAAAACTGAACTGTGGAAAGTTACTCCAGTCTCAGATTAAAAATATAAAGCTTCAAATGAAGAGAGCTAGTTGTATAAACCCACTTCTCTCCCCCTCTCTCTATCTCTCTTTCTCTCTCATCTGGAAACACTCTAATCTAAATCGACAGAGCCACACACAAACCCACTGCAATTCTTGCTTCATGGATTAACGGAGCGTGGTGGAAAAGTGATGAAAAATAAAGCGAGTCAGATTAGAACTGATCACTTGAAAGCCTTTAGAAAGATAAACAAAATAAGGAGGGGAAAAAAAAAACCCACAAACTAACTCAAAATGGCGAGGCAGATTCCCGTCATGGGGAGTGGTGAAACAACCCCCAGCAGTGGTGAAAGCTCGCCTTTGAAGTGAAAACGGAGCCTGGAACATAATCCAGTAAAATATTGTACTAAATAAAGCTGCATCAAATTTCCATTAGTTGCTCTGCTCCTATACACTTCAACCAATTTCACTAGGTGATATTCAACCTCTGCACATGATTTCATACACGAGGTTATACATTTGGACTGATGAGGTCACATTAAAGCTTCCTTTTTTTCCTTCTTCTAAAACTACAACATGCATAAACATTCAGGTCCAACAGTGACATTTTATATCACACATCAAAACTATTTATGTTTGCTGTTGCCAAGCATATAAAAAGGTCACAGCAACCACAGGAGAGCAACACGCATCACGTGACTTTGTCAACACATTTCAATAAAACGACAGAAAAAGAGCCCAACGTTACACGTTTCTGGTGTTTTTCCTTGCAGATTTATCGCCTCCAGCTTGAGGGTGACAACAGACAGCTCATCACAATGATTGACAGCTGCTGGGGTGGAAAACTGAGGAGGAGGACACTGTGTGCCTCAAAGAGAACACTTGTGTGTCATACCCCATAAAACAATGACCCGTTATGCTTTTACTCTTTTGTTTTAATGTTGTAATTTATGGATGTGAGGAGGAACCTTTGGGGTGGGGCCAGCCACTCCAACCACTCCATTTTATTACCACAGTGACTCAGAATGCTGGGCGGCTGATGCAACAAATAAAGACCATTCAAGACAAGCGCTGAATTTCTGACAAGTTACTGACAAAAAGAACAAAAAGCTTGAAAACGGAGATTGCCTCATGTCAAGGGCTTATATTTGACATTTCTGGGCTAGACAGAACACACAGATCAAAGTTTAGAGGCAAAATGATGTCTTGTGAAAACTGAAGTAGGTACACACAGAAAATAAAAAGGTTTAACGTGAACCATGATTGTTTCCACTCATTTCTTTTTTAATCTTGGCTACCGATAGTTTAGCTTTGCACCATAACTCCACATTGGTGGCAATGATTTCAGAACAAGGGATAGCTTTCTCCCTAAAATGAAAGAACTTTGGGAAATGTCTCTTGATTGGTGCGCTGAGTGAGCAGATAAAGCGGTGAGGTTGACTCGTGACTATGCATATAGACTTTGCTCCAGTCCAACGCTTGCTTCGGGCGGCCAAGGTGGAATATGTCTCATGGCGACAGGACAAGAGAACGAGCTTACACAGAACAGCCGGAATTAATTTAAAGTGGAACGAACATATACATGATAGAGGAATTATTCAATTTGGATTTAAAATGACAATAAACCAGCCACTAACTTCGGAATTAAGTTTAATTTGGAATTGTCATTTTAATTCGTTATTAGGTGTTTACATGTTCATTTTTAATCTCTTTAAAGCAGATGTAACTTTTATCTTGAATTAAAGGGGAATTTAAACTAATTTAAAATGTGGCCAATATAGAAGCAACAAATCAACATTTTTTACAAATGTATCACATTAGCGTTAGCTCCCTTAGCTGCCTGTACACTGCTTCAAAGTATGACACCTGTGCTCAGTGGCTCATGGCATTTAGGCTGGTTTCGAGCTGGTTCTGAGCCCAGTCCTGACAGCTAATGGCCAGCATCAGCCTGGACAGGACAGAGTAGGCAAACAGCCACTGGTACCCAGGAATTAGCCTGAGCATCACTAGCCGCTGACAGCTAGCTCGCTAACTCAACAGTTCCCTTTGCATAAAACCAGAATTTTTTGTGTACTTTTTTTGTTTTTAAAGCTACGGTTATATTCAAAAAAGGTGGTAATACATTGTTTTAACACTGTAGATCATCCAGAAAGCATGGGGGGGAAAACCATGGGCCCATTAAAGCTATACTTCATAATATCTATGTACTTAGATAATTACATAGAAAGGGAACATTGGCAGTTCCTACGATAGCAACTAGCTCTGTAACATACTAGAATATCTATCCACTGAAGTGGCTTGTATTTGTAAGGGAGTCAAAAACATAACTTCAATTGGATAATAATACAGCTCTCATGGGACTGCTGGTAAACATGTTAATCATGTCAACTCATGATAATGAGTTTTCATTTTGGCCAGTTCTGTGTGCACTACTCAATCCCCCACATGCATGCATCCTTCAAGTTTTTATGGTTGTTAGGCAAAGGATCCACTAGAGGGCAGTGTAGAGTTCACTTCAGAGTTCTGATGTCAGTTTCACATGATAAACATGACCGTGGCTGAGTAAATATACAGTCTCAGAAAGAGATAAAAAAAAAAAAAAAAGGGAGGCATGACAATAGATGGCAGTGGTCTGTGCAGCCATTAAATACATGCAGCTTCTTCCTCTTTTTTGTTTCCTTCTTTGGTCTCATGTAAGCAATACTGTGCAACACTACCCTCCCCGTGGTTTCTGGTGGTATTGCTTTGTTTGTTCCAAGTGGGAGAGTCATCGAAAAAGCAACGCGGCGTTTTCATGATTACGAAATACATTTGCAAAAAAGGATTTGAAAATGTGAGGGGGAAAAGAAAATGGAAAGGGGAATTATTTTTTAAAATGTATGATATGGAAAGGTATTTCTAACCAAATTTATGAATTGTGTCATTTAATTCTGCATTTAGAAAAAGGATTTGAAAATGCATTTTTAAATCACAGGATTCAATAATGAATGAATACAATATGTAATTCCTCTTTAATAATTCCATTTCAAATGTGAAATTACAAAATTCTTTGCAAATTTAGTAATTTATATTTTTATTTCACAATTAATTAATCATGAAAATCATGTGTTGCTTTTTCGATGACTCTCCTGGTCCTCCGTACATACGATGCTCTCTGAAAATGGACCAAAATAAGCACATAAAGGACGCAGAAGATGGACAGAAAGTAACATCCGTGTCCATGAGCGTATTTAGAATAGAGCATAAATGAGCCTTTAATATTTTGTGAGAAGCCAACGAGTTATGTTTGCCATCGTTAACGTGCTCCTAATGAAGGGGTATTGCAATAATACACCAGCAAGCTGGGTAATTTTCATTCAGGATACAAAACATGTATTCCACTTGTTGTGAAGCATCATTAATAAGCCTGCATCTATGCGCTGGATAACCCACTTACCCTGTAGGACTCGTTGGTTTGGAACAGCAACTAATATGGCATGTCTTCCACTGGCCTTGACAGAGAAGGACACAGCTTACGCTCCAAAGGCCAAAAGCTGGCTTGATAAATACTGCAAACTGTGCCACTATAAAAGGCATATACTCTCCTGCTTGCTATAAATACTGAGAGATTTGTGTTGCTCTCTTTTGAAACCCATCAGGGATTTTGTCTTTGATGCACAGTAATCACAAGTACTCTTTAAACCTTTCCCCACACAACCCCAAGCCATGAAAAGTACATCAATTTAAGCATTGTTTTGTCCAAAAGTACACAAGCAAAATCTGCCATTGAAGTTAGTGGTGCACTCCAAAAAAGACCAAGGCCATGTGTAGTTATGACTACTGCCCAGCACATGAGGGCAGGATTTTAAAATTAACAGCCTGCAGCAAGCTGTGAATATGCCCCAAACACAACACAAGTTATCATGCCGTCCACAAACCCGACAGATTGTGATACCGTTCAGTCCAGCAGCTTTAATGCTTAGCTGGAGAGCCAACTCTCTGATCATCACCACCATAAAAACAATCATAAACCTCTTATAAATAGCTTACACAAATAAATGGTTAAATCATTGAGCATTGAAAACGCCCTTTCATCTATAGAGGTATTTCAATTGAATAATGCTCCGCGATCATAGAGATACTGGCATTTATGATCAGTGATCAATAAAAAAATTGATGGAATTTAACTCCTGATGAATATACATTGATGACATTTAGAATATCTGAGGAAACGGATCGCTAATGGTGTATATTTAGTGGCATAAGACTTTTCCCTTCCAATTGATCCAATCTTAAATTTTTGCATAGGCCCAAAAAGAAACTCAGGAAAAGGTAGGTATCAAATGTCGAGGCACACATTAATTCCTGTGTCAGCAGGAAGCCCTATCCTCATTGCTCCCTTGCAGAGTTTAGCAGTCCTCAGGCTTCATTACTGTCCAGAACCAGCCCCACGGGAAGCTGGCTGATCAAAATGCTGCTGCCGTCTACAAAGCCAAACTAAGAGGTGTTGGTGCAGACTTACTTGGACGTCTATTGCCAGGAGACTGATTATATCCACATTGTTCTGGCTTACATTGCAGCCACTCTGTGTGTGTGTTTGTTCTCAGCACATATTCGACTTCAGCAGAGTGTTTGTAGTGTAACTTGAGTCTACTTCTTCGGCTTTTCATGACTTAGTGATTTCCAGCATCTCAAGCAGTTTCTGCTCAGAATGAGGGTTGTCATTTTTCAGAATGAGTTTCTTCGAAGTTTTCTGAAGCTTTCATTGTCACTTAAAAGACGACGTGTCTCCACCGCACTCTGATCTTCTGAGCCATATGTCTGAGCTTCCCTTGTGATGGATTATTTCATGTTTCGTAGAAGAACATCAGATCCAAAAAGGCAAATCTTGAAACATGCCCCTCCCTCCTTTGATCCCAGTTTCTTTCCAATTAATATTTTTTCACGTTGAACCAATAACAGCTGTAGTGATTGGATGTACTGACCAACACTGCATCAACTGCAGTAATGTATTTTGTTAGAGGCAATGTGTCCACCTCAATCCAATATCTGGGAGACAAATACTGTATATCAAAATGAGTGTAGGATGCCCAGATGACCTAGGAGCAGAGCTGGAGCTATGGACGGGCCCATCCATTCAGGAACTAGCCTTTTTTATTTCAATTTATATACTTCTAAATATAATTTTCATTAATAATGATCAAACAGATATTTTTATATTTGTACTAGATTATCATAATTAGGAGAAGTTTCTGAGTGTGCTTTTTCAGCGGTGAGAAAACTTACCAATTTGTTTGTGTATGTAATCTATGTGTAAAACATAGATCAAAATATATTAGCTTCTGGGTTACCATTGCCTGGTTCTGTACATTACATCAGTTTTATACAGTAAGTGCTAAATAATTATATAAAAAAGAAAATAATGTGTTCTTTAATTATCGCGATATTTGGTGCTCAATTATTGGCTACCTTCAATGAAGTATTAGTATAGACTGTGTTCTTTAGACAATAGACATCAGAAAGTGGTTCAACAAAAAACATAAACAAGAAAGGAACATGAGTCAAGGTGTCACGCTGACACTACTTCCAGCAACTCAGGTGATTCCAGTAAAGTGGCCATTTAATTTCCATAAAGTGAAAGATTTTTAAAAACAAGACTAAATTTCTCCATAGTTTCAAAACAATAAACCAGGAAAAGGATTCAAAACAAGTGTTTCGGCACCCGGCTCAGCAGGACCGCTTTTGGCAACCAACAAATTTCATCAGAGCTTTTAGTAGCAGCTTCACGTCTTTCAACATTTGTTTGGGTTATTTTGTTTTTGTCCATTCTTCCTGCAAAAGCCTTCAAGCTATGAGAAAAATAGAGATCAACCGATTATCAATGTTTGTTTAGGTTAGAGGGTCTGTAACGTTCATCCCAAAAGCTTGAACTTCTTCAGGCAGTCCACTACAGATTTGGAAGGCCATTTAGGATAATTATTAAATCATCAACTTTTTCACAGACTTGTCAGCTTCCAGAAACAACAGACCATTTCACGAGTGAATGTTTGTGCACTACCCATCTATCCCTGTAGTGATCAGTTAGAGGTTCTTTTTTCATCAAATGATGCTCCGTTTTTGGCCAAACATCTTTGCCAACTGTGAACAAAAAGTTCTAACTTAATGTCATCAGTCTCAAGGAAGTGTTTCAAAAATTAATTTTAAGAAACTTTTGTGCTGGATGTAGTGGTTACCAATTTTGCCATTAAGCTAATATTTGCCCAGGAGGAGGTGAAATAGAGGTTTTGATATGCAATTCTGTAAATACTTTTCATGGTATTCTGGAGATCCTGATATCCCTTATTTCTTAAATATCTTATAAACTGAGGAAGTATCTAGCTAAAAAATATGCAACTACTATGTTCTAATAGCATTTTCCTTCCTTATGGTCAACAGTTGTTTGAAATTTCTGCTGATTGATGGGACAACTAGCCTGAGGAATCATTCTTTATACAGCTGTCACTCTCCATCATCGCTAGTGTCCTGATAAAGACTGTTAACAAGATGAAACCAGAGTTCTTGAGGTAACTTAAACTAACTATTAACCTATAATATCACTATAAATTGGACTATGCTTTGTGCAGAACAAACATATTAAACATTGTGTACAGTTTTATAAAGTGAGCTAAAATGCTGACCTGGTCTATCGAGCAGTCTTGTAATGTGATTATAATGGACACCCGCCAACCGCTCAATCTTCCATTTTCCATGGCACATGGAAATGTAAAAACTCACCAAGTATTCAACTAAAATCAATCATTTCCAGTCCAGCCTGTTGCATATTGCATTAGAGTACACAAAAGTGTAACACAAAGTGTATTTTGCAGTTAAAGACACACCGTTGAAAACGCCCTTCGAGGTCAGTCCAAGGAGCGTTAGTGTGTGGCGTCAGCACGGCAGCCTGTACATCATGATTGAATCAGCAGGCCTTTGTGGGGGGTTAACACATCCCAGCATGCACTCTATTCCCCAGACACCATGCTCTTCACCCCGCATACATAAGTAATCAAGTGCAAGGCCCCTTGATGTCAACAGCCCAGAGCCGAAGATGGATATGCAGGTGGGTTGGGGTCAATGTCGAAGGCGGTAGTCCACTTACGTTGCAGTTAGCGACATATTATAAGCTTAACTACCATGATGACAATATGACACTGATCAGTGCATAAATGTCAACGGAGCTGCAGGTACACCATGTCATCACAGTGCAAGAGTTTGTCAAGGACAAACTGTGCGTATAATGAGAGTATGTGGTGTGGCAGGGCAAAGTAAAGGTGTTTACTTTCTTTATTGTCTGGATTTGTTTGTCATGAGTCATCCAGTGATCCCATCGCCAGGCAGGCACCTTTCCACAATTGTATCACTATTATTGTATGTGCCATCCCACACAGTGTGTTAAGCACACTTTCCAACCTCGCTGCAGCAGAATATTCACTCTTTGACTTGAAATGTAGAAACATGAGCTCAGATTCATGATTTTGCCTCAAAGCATTCCTACTTGCATTACAGCGTCCACGGAAATCGATTACTGGTCTATCTGAGCGGCTGCTGGGACCAATTTTTTTCACGTTCCTTGTTCTTCTGCTTCCCTAAAACGCCTTGGACGAAGCTTGACTTGATAATACAACATGGCTGACAACTGAGAACAGAAGCTGAATTGAATTTTGTGGCATCATGCTAAGTGGCACTGACTTAAGAGGAAAAGTACGGTGAAACTAAACCCGTCGTGCTTAAGAGCCGTAGTTTAAAATAAGTCCTGTGACAAAGATGAACTGCAAACAACTGAACATTACAGTTTGTATTCTACGAGTTAAACCAAGACTACATTGTTAATTGTAGAGCATAATTTTATGCTAATGACATTAAGATTGAAATAGAAGAAAGCGTGGAATAAATAGTCCCTATCAAACTGTCAAATACATGGTAGTTCATCAAACAGATCAGAAGCCTTGGAAGAAACTTTTTTGCTTTGAGAAAAGACAAAAAAAGAAAAAAGAACACAACACAAATGTCAAGAGAAAGCCAAACAGTCTCAAGCACAAAGTGTGGTTTCCATACAATCTAATGACAAATAGAAAAGCAGGTAAACCACAGTGGTTCAGACAGCTTAGCATGCAAGCAAAGTTTAGCATGCTAGTAACCTCAACAGTGGCCATAGATGTAGTGGGTCGTCAGTCTCAGCATGCTAGCTGCCGGCTAATGCTCAGCCAAGATTGTATCTACCCTGGAGGGTTGCTAGCTTTGGCATGCTAGTTTTTAGCCTTTTAATGCAAATGACCAGCTGAGGCAGCATCTTGTCAAGTGGGTCACCATGCTAAGGCCCAGCTGAAGTATTATCAAGTTCAGAGGGTATGCCAATTTTCTCCTCAACATGCTAGTTTAATTATTAGACCAGTATAGGTTGCTAGCTTTGGCATGCTGGTGTTTAGCCTCATTATGCAAATGACTATGTGAGGCCGTTTCTTTTTTTGCTTTATGGAGTGGGTCACCAGCTGAGCAATAGCATCTCTAGGCTAAAGTATTATCTAGTCCAGAGGGTTGCCATCTTCAATTTGCTATTCCTTTCCTCACCATACTAGTCCAACACAGTAGCCTATATAATACAATGGTAGCCCTGCATGCTAGTCTTTAGCCTTTTAATATGAAAGACCAGCTGAGGCAGCATTTTGTCAAGTGGGTCACTAGCCTAGACATGCTATTTCTCAGACACACACATTAATACACACACCTACTCCACTGACTGCTAAATTCTTTTGGATATGTCCCTTATTATGCATGAGCATTTACAATGTTTTCACATATGGTGGGGCATTGCATATGATCTAAAATCATAGAAAACCTGATGATTTTAGGGGAAAGTACGGTTCACACCATTAAAGAAATAACAGTCCTGTCAACTTTCCTATCTCACATAGACTAAGCTAAAGTTTGACACAATTATATCCATGAAAAATAGTTTGGGATCGAGCTGTAGATAAAATTTTAAGGAATGCCTTTCCAGAAAATAAAAAAAATCTACAAAATTCAAAAGGAATTATAGCTCTCATTTCTTGAAGCCTTGATTTACTATGAACCCCCCCCAAAAAAAACCAAAACAAAACATCAAGCCTTTGGTGTTTCACTTCTCAAACACTCTCATCTAGCTTAAGACCCAGAATAACAATGCTCCAGTTACATTTTAATGAGCTCTTAACAACACAAACAAGCTGTGTGTATTCTGCACGCAACTTTTTAGAACCACAGAGACAGTCCCAGCATTAATGCTCTGTATTCGTGACTTGAGCCTTTGGACCACAATCCATCCATCTGCAACTTCAAGATGTTTGATTACATTTTAATGACATTTTTTTTAATTACACTCCTACATTTTAATCAGTGACTTTTGTTTGAGATTACTTGAGGGAAAGGAAGAGGAAAAACATTATTAAAGAATCCACAGATAAAGCCACTGCAAAGAAATTTCTTTCCTCAACCACTTTCTGTCTTGATCAGCACTTTGGCAAGGGGAGAAAAAAAAAGAAGCTTTGTTTCGTATTCAGCAAAAATGTGAGTGAGCTCTTGGAGCATTTGAATTTCAAGATGGCACATTATTGCAGTCATTCTGAGCGTATCCATGTCATCTACTGTGCTGACACAGCTCCCAGAAGACGTAGGGCTGGGGTGGTTTAATCATCTTCTAACACACAGGATGAAGATTTCGCACAGCGCAAGTAGACAGGTGGATGGATGCAGAGTTGCGACACCACTCGGTCACTATCACACTGTAATACTTTCATTTGTTTACCTTCCCCACAGAAGCTTCCTTCCATAAACACAATCACAAAGTTTTTGCGCTGACCTCAGTGGTTAAGTTGGTGGCTTATGTTTCCAAGTGTGACAATCGATATCTTACCAGCACACAGGCAACTTCTCCTAGTTAATCTAAATAAGAACTTCCCTCTTAAAAGTTGGAGCTTGCTAAACACTTCACTAGCAGGTGTTGTGAAAAGGACAACACCCTCTTTCAAGGTTTGCGAACATTAATTTATGCAGAACTGTCTTAGGCCCAATCTCAATTCTCCCCCTTAGCCCTACCCCTCAGCCCTTAGCCCTACCCCTTCGCCTTTAAACA
>JAOXYM010000006.1:26685268-26698049 GCA_028567055.1 Leptatherina wallacei | reverse complement strand
GCCAAGATTTAAATGATATATCAGAGAATTGTTTAAGATTGGGAATAAAGTGCATAATATGTCTCCTTTAAGTTTTTAAAGGATTTCTTGACATTTATGTGCATTTTATCGTTTCATGTTTTTGGGTCTTTTTTTATCTGTGTGCTTTCTGGCGCTTGCCAGGTCAACATTGTAAATAAGAATATTTGTTCTTAAAGTTTGGCCTGATAAAATAAAGGCTAAATTAAATTAAAAGAAGAAGAATGAATCTGTTCAACTTTTACCAAATCGGGGGGGCCTCAGGGTTTTAAAAAGTTAGTTTACAGCTTAACATTAGTTACAGATTTCTAACTTGAGTTACAGAAGTAGTTTTGGTTTTTACATTTCATATGAATTATTTATATTTTATTGTACTTTTTATACATTATTTATGTTTTCCTTCTTTGTTTATGTATAATCTTGTAATTGAGAGCATTGCACAGTTGGTCGCAATCAGCATGGAGCAACATAATGAACACTTAGGGACATACACGTTTAAAAACAACTATCCAGCAAATTCCATCACTGAGGAGCTCTATTTTCCTCTATTTTGCAGTGTAGTTTCCATTTAACACAACTTCTGCTTCTATTCTTGCTGCTCTTTGGTTGACATCAACCAGCCCAGTTTATTTGCTTTCAACCAGTCGGATTTAAACCTGGTTCATTTAAACTCCCTGCTGCTTCCCTAAAGATTGCTTCAAATTTGATTGCTTCATGACTAAAATGGAGACCCATAAAATTGACATTTTGTTCAGCCATTTATGAAAAACAGACATCTTTTTCTGAAACATTAGCTGAACTGATTAACTGATCCTGGCAAACTCCTGAAACTCCATCAGCAATGGTTTTAAGAATGTTTATTACCTTAAAATGTCCCAAGACACAAGTAAAAATCTTGTTCCAGGTGGATGTTCAGCAGACATGAAGTTCAACATGAAAACATAGTCTAGTGTTCTCAGTTATAAACACAGGAAGGGACTATTTTGTTCAACTTTAAAGTGAAAAAGCCACAGTAGTCTGCAATACTGGAAACTGGTGAACCACGTGTGGAAGAATGTGAGTGGGATTACTGCAAGAGGAGGGGAAAAAAAGTGTCTAATCATAACTGAATATGGAAATGGCGTCAAACATGTAGCACCTTTCAGCACCAATAAAATAAAAAAAAAAACCTTCTGTTCTTCAATTTACAAGCAAAATATCAGTTCATCAGCGCCATGATAACAAACATCTTGTTTCATTCTAGCAAATTTCCCACTGATGTGGTTCACAATCTTCAACACTACCAGGTACGAAGTCTTGGAGCATGTTTGTTTACTCTGTCTCTTGCTTCTCTGCAGCCAGTCAACTCCAGCGGGGATACACTGTCTAGATTTAAGAAAACCAAAAAACCATTTCTGATGGAAGAGGATGTTTTCTCCCTCATCTTCTTCAATTTGAACAAAATCATATTTGGACACCGACCGGGGATCTCAGGGAGGCTTTTTTTTGGGTTGAAATGGGGACATTTGCAAAGGAAGTTCAGCTTCCACTGATTGATTTAGAATCAGTTGATTGATAAAAAAAAGTAGGAGGGAAAAAAAAGCAGCGACACTGGTTAACATCTAAAAAACCTTCGTACCATCACAGCAGGAGATGGGAAATGTGTCACCATAAAAAGGCTGCAGGTACATGCACAAAGAAAAACCAATTATTGCAAAAGATTTCACTTCATTAAAGAAAATTGTTTATCTAGTCAGAAGGAGCCCAGGCAGTCGAAGGAGATCATGCCGGAGTCATGCAATTTCCTATCCCACCGCTGTTAAAATGAGAGTCATCCTTCCATTCGTCACAGTGTTGCAGGGCTTTAAAATGATTACAAACCCTTCATTCCCCTCAGAAAAAATAATAAAACCTCCAGTTTCTGCGCATCTACCAAACCAAGACAGAAGCCGAAAATACATTAAACATTATTGGGATTATATGAAGCCAGCCTCAGCTGCCAGTGAGCTTAAAGTTTAAACTAAATCAATAAGTCTTCATTTAATTAGCAGAAAGAAAAAGTATAAGGACCAAATTTATTCAAACTGGCCCAGATCCTATACAGTATCTCTTGGGAGTGACAGTAATTGCAGTTTCAGGTATTTGCTGAACAAATTGCAAGGAAACCGTGTCCTATATTTATGCCTAAAATGGATCATGTTGCTCCAATTCCAACTAAAACAAAACAAAAAATAAACAAATCTATTAGATCAGTGCACCAAACATCCCCCTGCCAGAACTCTGCCCATTTCTTCATTTACATTTCATCCAGATAGTGAATATGCACTCTAGGAAGCCCAAATCCAAATGACTGGACATTTTAACGCTCGGATCAGTACGGGAAGTTGTCCAAGTCTGTTCCCTCTCTTCTAAATGTGCTCAGGATCCCTTTTAAATTATATATATGAAGCCTCTGTAAAAAAGGGGTCTGGCTTTGATCTAAAAACACCCTAAGAAGAAAGAAAGATGGACCTAAATTTACCACAAAACTTCAAAAACTGGTATTAGAACAACTTTTCTAAGAGCGTTTTTGAGAATGCAACATTGCACTAAAATAGCTCCTCTGAGGGTTCCACATGACTTTTTAATGACAACAGACGTTGCTGCTGCTCCACCTTGGTGTAGCTGTTCCCAGCGGCGATTGTGCTTCGCTAGTTAACACACACGAGAATTGGATAACATAAAGATCCAGATTCACTAAACATTCAAGGATCAGTTCTTTAGTTTCACTATTTCAAGTAAAAGTTCAAGGAATCCCAGATCTGAGTCTCTGGCAGAAGGTGCACTGCAGTCTTTGTCGGCTCTCAGCAGCGCAAACAGTTTCTTATTATTATGTCATGGCTCATCCCAAGAAAACCTAAAGCAGTCTTCCTTCTTTTCCATTACAGACTAAATACTGAAAGTCCAATTTAAAAAAAATCTATATCTTCCATCAGCTGCAGAGGCTGACATTCAACGCAAATGTTTTCATACAAGAAAGAAAGAAAGAAAGAAAGAAAGAAAGAAAGAAAGAAAGAAAGAAAGAAAGAAAGAAAGAAAGAAAGAAAGAAAGACTAAAGTTCAGTGCAGCCGGCGTCTGGGAGTGACAATAATAATTTCCCGGCAGGGGACGGGCGTTATGTTGCAGCAGGCAGGACATGTGTGCACCTGCTAGCTCCAGTTTGCATCTTTCCATTTCATCCAAACAGATAATGACTCATTAGAAATAAACAGGGATGGACATTTTCTCTACAGGATGTTTTTATGTTGAACTCAAATCGACTCAAATCGGAAAGTAATCCAAGTTTATTCAGGGTTAGCTTAGATTAGTTCAGCAACAAATAAAGACTCATGACCTGGACTGAATAACTGGGATATTTAACCCCCCCGAACATAGCTGTGATTGATGCAGCTGATGCAGTTAGATGCACAAACCCTACGAGTCACTTAAATTAATGTGCAGTGTGATTACAGCTTGCTGCTTCTCCAGCTATGCAACAGCCGACCCTAAAAGGCTACCGCTCATTAATAATAGCCACTTTAGCTTTCACCGAACAGACAGAAGAAGAAGAGAAAGGTGTGAATAACTGGAAATCCTGCAGTGGAAGTACAGAACGTCCTGATAAAGGCTTCATTGTCCAGGCTGAATAGAAAATATGGGTCTAAATAAGTAAAAAGATAGTTATCAGTGATCTATTGATGAATCTAAAATGAGAAGCTTTACTTTTGCTTAATTCTCTTATTAATAACTTTAAATAAAATCTTGTTCATAAATGGTTTAATGTTTGCCTTTTTCTAAAGATGAGGCAAAAAAGCTGTCAGAGCATCAGAAATGTCATTAATAAACTATAAAGTTACAAACCCTACAAGGCAAAGATGTCTGATTTACTGTTTTAACAATGTGTAACAAAAATTTTCTGAAAAAGTGCACAAGTTCACAGATAAGATCAGACTTAAACTAAAAAAATACTTGAAAACAGTAAAGGTTTCGGAAGGTCTTTGCACCACGGAGTGCATAAAAATCAGTTCATCCATCAATGCAGTGGCTGTTTATATGTGACCCTGAAGGGGAAGCTAACACCCTGTACACATTTAGAATATGCTGGAAGTTCTATCATGCTTCCTTTGGTTTGGGCTGCTTTCACACTGCGTTTTAGTCAGGACCAAACACCCTGGACAACATCACGCAGTCACGACTGCTCGTATGGGGCAGTTTTACCTTTAAAAGAAAAAAAAAACAGGAGGAAGAAGAAAACCCGGCTCATTGATTGGCCAGGACCAAAAATGGACATCCTTCCACTTAGAGGGAGGGGACCAAATCTATGCAGTGGTGAGGTTTAAGTTTTTACTTACATTTTCAAACCAAATGCACTTTTCACAAGAATGTGTTCAGTATGAGAAGCGAGAGAACTAGTGAGCTTTCCAGCACGTTGCGCTACGACACGTCCTACATCACTTCCTCTTTGTATCACTGGATGGTCCGTTTACTTTCACACCGAAAGCGCACCGCACTTGGGTTCACTTGTTACTGACCCTGGTCCGGTTTTCAAGCTGACCAGAGTTCACTTCTTTGGTCCACACCAGTAGTATCCGTGGAAGCGGACCTGGGTTGGTTTTAGGAATAAAAAGTAAAGCTACATGTTGTTAATCCAACTTTGGCTTCATGGAAGGACAGGACTCAGCCAGAATACATCATTTATTGTGTAAATCTCACTTTTAAAGCAAAAAACCAGCATGGTTGCAGCACGGGGTGGGGGGTCCATGGCTTTTTAGTATTAGCAAAAAGGGGGGGGGTCCTTAAGGAAAACAGGTTGGGAACCACTGATCTAGTGTTTCATATTAAGATTTAATTTGGGCCAAACAGCTAGTCTAGCAGAGCCACAGCCTTCACTCAGGTTTGCAAGAAGTCAGTAGATAATCGACATGAATCCACTCCGTCCAGTGCTCAGTTCAGCTTCAGTCAACACCTGACAGAAACTTTCATAACCATGGAAACTTTAACTAGTGCTGCTCCCCACTGTACACTCTGCAGTCAGAACATCAAGTTTCATTCAAGCTGATTATACAGAAGTGATGACTCTGCATTTATTCATAACGATACTCTAAATGTTAAAAGTCAGGTGTATTAATAATTTTGACACCGATTCCTGTTCTCTACTTGTCTTCCGACACCCCCACCGGTGCACTAACCGACACCAGATGTCCGTTTCCTCTCGGATACGACTGAATCCCGTCTCCTCTCCTTCTATCTCTACGGCTAAAGAACCGTGTTTGAGGATGTTTTTCCTGCCGAGCTTCATTAAGCCAGCCTTGTGTTTGGGCTTAATTGTCTCTGGCCGTACAGAGCATCCTGACAAACACCATCAGCATCCAAGCATGTAATGGATTGAGGCGAATTCCACAGACTTGACGGAGGGATAGCAGGTATCTGCGCTTCAGCCAAAAGCTGCTGACCATAAAACAACAATGACGTGGAACTGATGCGCACGGCTCCAGGCTCTGGGCTGACGGAGGATTCTGAGCTGAACGTGTCCAGGATTCAGTCCACTCTCAACACATCAGGATCAATTACATGTATAATTCAAAGCTGCACGATGTTGCCTTTTGTGAATGACCGAGTAGACCTGAAATGTAAATAAAGATATGAAGCGGGCTGGTTTCTGGATGAAATCCAGACAGTAAGCAAGACGAGTGAAGTATTGATTAGAAGCAGGATTAGCTGGCCCAGCATCCAGCTCAAGCTGTAACACCCTCAGAGAAAGTGCAAACAATTCAGAGGTGGCCAAAAATCTAAAACTAGATATTTCTGAAGAGATGCTGAGGCAGATTTTCCATGAAGAATTCATCCTACCCAGGATGATTTGGCTATTGTGCCGTTTGTCCTTGTAACTCCTAAAGCTGGATATGTTGGCGGAGATGCTGCACTTTCAGGACAAGACATCAAAGGATTACATGGGCAGAAAACTGTGCCTAAAACTACTGTAGTGAGTATGTGCAGTTGAACTCCAGCCCGGGCCAGACAAAAAAAATCTAAATCCAAGTCCAGCAGCTGCAGTGGCATTTTAATCAGGGCCGGCTTTGCTGCAGTAATATGACTCATCTTCCCTCCTGTTTCTTGGTCGTTTCATTGTCTGCATCCCTCTTTTGTTTACCCCCACTTCCATCCTTCATCCTTCCAGTTCACATCGTTTGGTTGTGTCTGGTTGCACATACGGGGGTTGCATTAGCCTGGCAGGAAATAAAATGCCATTATGGAAATGTTCCATCAATTACTGGGCAAGGAATAAACGCCCCCTCTCGTCATGTCTGACCCTCATATTTACATAGGGCTAATGGCAGTGATGCATGATTATTATCCTCTGAAGGGCATCTTATCTACGTCTCCCGGAACATAAAGTCAGTTGAGTCACTCTCGGATCGGCCGGCATTAGAGCGTTTCCTCGACAAATGAAAAATCTTCATGTAAAAATTTTTTGCCAGCCACTCATTAGTGGAGAGGGGATAATGGATTCCTCCCGTTTGATTTTTGCTCTGCAAACATCACAGGGCTTTAATGGCACACGTGTATTGACATTACCTTCAGAATGACATTTGTGAATCTAAATGACAACTGATACAAGTTGGATGCTGAGCCTGTCCTTTTCTGTAACTGGATTAGTTTAGGACTAAATAATATGATAAAAATATTAAAGTAAGAGTACAAAAGCTAACATGTTTAGCTTCTCTCTCTCTTTCTGCAGCCTAACAGAGGAGGCACCAGGAGGCTCCTTCTAGCCTGAATCGAGGCATCTTTTATAAATATTGTGCTTCAGGTGATTTTAAAGCCACAATTATATTTGATAAAAAAAAACATTGTTAGTGGGTTACAGAGATATTTTCTTATTAAACCAGGGAACTCCAACTCCGGTCCTCAAGACCCACTGTCCTGCAGATTTTAGATGCTTCCCTTCTTCAACACGCGTGACTTAGTGGGCCACTGTGCAGGACTTGAAAACAAGTAGCTGGATACATTTAACTTGAATCAGGTGTGTTGGAGCAGGAAAACATCTAAAACCTGCCCTAGAGGACCAGAGGGTGAGATACTTGTATTAAATAAACATTCAAGGAATAATTTAAATCACACGTAAGGAAGGTATAAATAATAAATTAAAACTGTGCCTGTGGGGTTAGTTTCATCTTAGCCTGAGAACTTTCACAACTGATAGGACAAAGATGCTGAGCTCAGATATCCAAAATTATTTGGGTAGACTTCTTCAACATTTCAAAAAAGAACTAAAAAAAAAAATCCAAGGAAAAGAGGAAGTAAGGAAGAAAATCCACAAAAAAAGTGTTTGTAAAGTCATATTTCTGGGTGAAATGTATATTTACCCTCCTTAATGGATGATGAAGCTGATGGTACAATTAACATTAAAGGAAACGGTGGAAGAAGAAACATTGTGCAGTAGTATTTACTTCCTTTACATTTAAACCTTACTGGGTTTTTTTTTCAAAACAACTAGTTAGTGGATTGATATGCTGGCACGAGGTTATCATCAGTAATGCTGATATACGACATTTTTTCTTACAAAGTGCGCCATTGCAATTTGAACTTTTTTTTAAGTCTAGCCTGGCGTTTCCAATTAAGCCCAACTTATGATAAGCACGACTTTCTTTCTCTGATAATTAGGCTAGTTTATTATTTACGAGTGGATTGTGGTGAGCTCCACACAGCAGGAATAACACCAAGCTCCCAGTTGGTTACAGATTACTAAAATGGATCAAATGCGTTTCATTTTCACCTTCAAGTTGTTGCTGTCAGTTTCCAAAACTCCCTTTGACATGTTAGATTCTGTATTTAAAAGAAAAAAAGTGAGCCGTACGACACCTTTTAGAAGTTCCACACCAAAGACTAGTTTGGACCAGTGGCCATTGTGCTCAAAACAGCCAAACAACGGTGGCATTAAGGTCTAACAGTAGAGTTTTAATCAAGAACTTCCATCGCACATTGTTTTCTACAGATTATCCTCTCTAAATTCACCCTCTGAACAACTGAGCATATAGTACACACAGTGCTCTGCATGCAAGTTTAATACTGCAAGCGAGATGCAGTCAATAAGCACATTTACCTGCTACATGAAGAAAAATAAATCCAAAGGACTTAAAAACATGTTAGCCCATCCAAACATTGCATAAACGGTAAACTCTCATAACACATCCAGATAATCTCAGAATTCTGACTTTTTTTATATAAAAACAAAAAACATCCTCCCTAAAAAAAAAGGGCCTCCCTAAAAAAAAAATTTTGTTTTTTTTAGCTTTTGGGGAAAAAAGTCAGAATTCTGGATTTTTTTCAGAAATGTAAAAAAAAAAATCCTTCCTAAAAAAAATTCAGAAGGCAGAATTCTGACTCAGAATTCTATTTTTTTTCTTTCAGTGGCCCTAAAACTCCCGTACAAGACAACTTTCCCACTCAATCAATGAATTTTCATACTGCCATGCTACTCTTAATAAAAAAAAAATAATAAAAAAATCCTAATTTTTGTTTTCCTCCACTGTCATCTGACAAAAATCACCACAAAGAGAATAAAAGACGTGTCAATAATTTGGTTCACCTCCTGTGCCTATACACAGGGACGGAAACAGCCAGGTTGAGCTGTAACTGTAGATCATTGTTTCTCAATCCTGCGCTGCATCAGATTGATGGACCTCCTCATCACGTACTTTGCAAGCCTGCAATGAGCCATTCGTTTCAGCCAGGTGTGTTAAAGTACGGAAGCATCTAAATCACAGGTGTCAAAGCCTGGTCCTCGAGGGCCACTGTCCTGCAGGATTTCAATGTTTCCTTCTTCAACACACCTGACTCAAAATAAAAGGACACAACAGCCTATGAAGCTCTGCACAATTACTCATTAATTTGAGTCAGGTGTGTTGGAGCAGATATACATTGAAAACCTGCAGGATGCTGGCCCTCGAGGACCGGAGTTTGACACCCCTGATCTAAATCATGGAGAAGTTGGTCCTGAGGATCAGGATTGAGAAACACTGCTATAGGTCAACCAAGGGGTGCCCAAGTCCAGTCCTAGAGAGAGTCCAGTCCTGCAACTTTTAGATGCAACCAATCAAACAATCAAAAGAAAGGCTCGTTACCAAGCCTCTGCAGAGCTGAATGACATGCACGTGAGGGAATTCAGCCATTAGATTCAGGTGTGCTGAGAAGGGATGCATCTAAAAGTTGCAGGACAGTAGTTCTAGAGGACTGGACTTGGGTGCCCCAGAACTAGAGCGTCAATGTAACCGCAGTAACTGTTCCCCAAAATATTTCACTGATGATATGGGGAAGAGCTGAGTTAAAGCTACCCCTCCGTTGTTACATACCTGATTCCACAATGCCAGCTTTCCATTTTCAAGCACAAACTGATGTAGCGCTGCCCTCCCACATGTACCTACCAGCCTTTCTTTTGCACAGTTATAGCTCAACCTTGGTAGAAAAACAGCTCGAGGTACAAGGTTACAAGCCAGCCAGAAATATGACTTTGCATCCAACCCGTTTCATTTCTGTACAAAACATCGCCAGAATAAAGAACAACTGATTATAGCTCCTATTTAGCATATAGGCAGGACACACAGGTAGCTCTTAACCCTTTAACTTTCACACTAAGAGAAAAGAAAGAGAAATGTTTCTTTACATTTTCTCTTTTCTTTTGAACAAGAAAAATACCAATAAATGTTTTTTAGCAAATAAGTTGAGATAAAAGTTAATAAAAAAGTAATGATAGTTAAAAAGGTCCAAATTTGAAACAGCAACTGGATAACAAAACACTTTATTTTGGTATTACATACCCAAACCAATTGGGGTTAAACAAAAAGGCAAATACGCTTAAATGTGAAATTACAATGCTACTTTTTAAAATATGCTCTCTTTTGGGTAAAAAAAAAAAATCAATAAAAAAAAAAAAATCAAAGAACTCCTTTTGTCTGAGCTTTTTTGAGCTCCTACTTCAGTGATGTATTCAGAGTCTGGATGAACTCACAATCCTAACACAGGAACTAAGTATTACAAAAGTAAAAAATAAAAAAATCCTTGTAGACTACAGTTCTTATAATTAGGCTGTTTAAAAAGTAAAAATTAAAAATCATCAAATGATGAAAACAGGGTAAGAGACCAGCAGTATGATGACATAATAGCTGAGAAGCATGCAGTCAGCATACATCACTTATTCAAAACAAGTTCTGCTTTTCCATTTCCGTCAGCGTGCGCGTGGAGGCCGTCTGCGATGACGTGGGTGAATTAAACAGAATCAAACCTTTGCATTCTGGCTTGTGGCGAGGTTTCGTACGGGGAGCTAGCACATTGTCAGTTTGAGTTAAAGATATGAACACAGCTGTGTTGGCGACTGCTCTCTGCTGAGTCACTTCACTGTGGGATATTAGGCAGGCAGAGACAAATGCCCGTGGAGTGTCAGTCAAAAAATGACCCCCATCCCCTCGCTGTGATTCCATTAGTTTTCATACAGTGTTCCAAAGTGGAACCAAAGGCAATTTTCCCTCAACTTTAGCGGTGGGGCTGAATCAGATTTCAGTTTGCTGACAGTAATGTCATCTTCCCATCAAGCCACGCGTCACTGCCTCTCTGATGCATGTCATCTGGCTGTCACGTTATCGCTCCGTTCACAAGGCGAGAGATGGACCTAGAACGTGGCCATAATTCAGCCTGACAGCTATTTGGATGATAAGTTTTGTCATTAAAAGTAACATTTTGCACATTTATCCGAACACGTCGACCTGAGGAGAAGACTCATTCCTTGCAATCCAATTTGAAGGAAACAGATTTAATCACTGTATGTAACCTCCAAAGAGTGTGTCCACCCTCCTTTATCCCCCTCATACGCACTGATCTGTGTCACATGGTCAGCTCCCGAGCCAACTGGGACGAAAGGAAAGAGGAGGTCGGTTTGTTGTTCTGCTTAAAAGGAGAAGGAGGAGGAGACATGAGGGGGTCATTGGGCTGGGTTCCTGTGGCTTAAGCTAGCAAATCCTGTAATCCTCCAAGCAGTCCTATGGCGCCGTTTATTGTATGTAGGTAAAGCTATTATGGACCGAAACCGAGCCCGCCCCACTACGACGTAAGTTACATCCTACAACCGTTCCTCCATGTTTGTCCTCGCTTATCAGTTCACCTGTTCTATTGAGAGGACTGCTGAGGATGTTTATCCCCCGTAAGTCTCTTTTGAGATTATCATGATTAGACGGTGGGGTAACTGCGAGGGAGTCCGACCAAAGCAGTGAAAATCACACAGACGGAGGCGAGAAAACAAATCAGTCCTCTGGGTACGTAGACCAAAAAAAATGAGGGAGGGCTACAGGGGCCCGCTTTATGACCCGCAGCCTGGCTGCTTGATCGCGGTGGGACTGAACAAATAACACCTTCTGGAAACGTTACATTAAAACAACATTAAGGAGACGTAAAAGCTCCGCCTTGTTCTGGATTCTCAGCTATCTTCCTTTTACAATACAAAGTCTTTCAGGCTCCCCCCCAAATAGAGGAATCACTTCATCCATCACTGTTTAACATATACAGTTTTTAAGTAAAAGTAAATCAAGTATCCCCCTACATCAGTTGCATATTCACTTTCCTCTTCCTTGTTAACAGAGTCTGAAAATAAAAGAGTCATTAAGATATGACTTTCCTCAAGTATTGATGTAAAGGAGGAGATTCACTTTGGTATGTCTACTAGTACCACAGAATATTCATTATAATGTCAGGAAACTCTCCAACCTCGTTTCCACCAAGGGCTCCAAGACTTCACGTAGCTTCCTCTTACCAAAGTAGTTAAAAGCTAGCGAACTGAATTCAGGTGATATTGGTTATTATTTAGGCATAATTAACCCTTGTAGGTAATCTGGGACTTTTTTGTCCTTTTTGGGAAATTCTCACTCAACATTCGGCCAACATTTTCCTTCTCCACGGTTCTAACTAATGATGTTCGTCCACTGTGAGATCAATAAAGTATTATCTTATCTTACATGGGATGATTCTTTTGTATTTATAAAAAAAAAAAAGTTTATCTTTAAGAACATTTCAATTTTATTCAAAAGGGACAAATTTACTCCCCTTTGGTATCGCCAGAAAAAGTCCTTTCCCAAAAACTGCCATCAAAAAAGTTACAGAATATTTTTTTCCTTTTCTTTTTTTGCTTGGATGTTTTAGTCATCGTCAGTCCGAACCAAAAATACCAAATATGTAATCACTCACATTATTTTTAACCCTTTAAGTACCATTTTGCTAACACAAAGTTACTATTCTGTATATCCATCCATCCATGCATCCATACATACTATTAGGACAGAAGATGAAAAAGATTGAAGCAAAAAAAAATTTGTGGGGAAAAAAAATAGCAGTTTATATCAGTTTTTGGGACTTTTTTGTCTTCCGATGTAGCGACCTACAAGGGTTTAAAGTTTACTTAAGGAAAAAATTTGACAAATTTCATGATTGAAGCTCTTCAAGTGTAAATATACTTTCATTTCGGTAGTTTTCTATAATGCCCCTTTCACACTAGCACCTACTCAGGCCCAGCCCGGCTCAGCCTTCATTCAGCCGACTCCACACCTCCCCGGTTTCATCTGTTCCCATTACAGTCGCGGCCGTCCTCAGTGTGGGCGGGGTCTTCATAGCGAGGTTTCATGAAGTCATTTGTTCACGACACACGCGCACACGGCTAGCAAGCTAAGGAACGTCCTCACTTCTATATTCGACCACGGTGTTGGTTTTCAAGATTTTATCGCT
>JAOXYM010000006.1:26623369-26639862 GCA_028567055.1 Leptatherina wallacei | reverse complement strand
AAATTCTGAGCTAAAATGAAGACTCATCAGACCAGACAATGTTTTTACATCTTCTATTGTCCAGTTCTGGTGAGTCTGTGTGAATTGTTTCCTCAGTTTCCTGTTCTTAGCTGACTGGAGGGGCACCTGTTGTGTTTTTTTTTCCTGCTGTAGCCAATCTGCTTCAAGATTGGACGTGTTGTGTGTTCAGAGATGTTATTCTGCATACCTTGGTTGGAACCATTGCTTATTTTAGTCACCGTTACCTTTTTTCTATCATCTCCACCCAGTCTGCCTATTCTCCTCTGACATCAACAAGACATTTTGGTCCAGACAACTGCTGCTCTCTGGATGTTTTCTCCTCTTCAGACCATTCTCTGTAAACCCTAGAGATGGTTGTGTGTGAAAATCCCAGTAAATACTCAGATCAACAACCATTCCACGTTCAAAGTCACTTAAATCCCCTTTCTTCCTCATTTTGATGCTCAGTTTGAACTTCAGTAAGTCATCTTGACCATGTCTGCATGACTAAATGCATCAATTTTCTGCCATGTGATTGGCTGATTAGATATTTGTGCTAACAAGCAGTTGAACAGGTGTTCCTTATAAAGTGACCAGTATATTCACAGTCTTGTATTTGCATTTGGAAAAGAAGTGTTGTAGCATCCTCTACTATGAGATGCTTTTCCAGAAAGTCAGATTTTTGGGAAATTGAAAGTGTCAAAGGATTCCATCAGTCTGTGGACTTACATTACATACTTACCCAAGTCATCAAAGATAATAATTATTTCACAAACAGAGATATTTGGAGTAAGTGGCCACAGCGTGCACCTGTTCACATTCATATTCCTGCCTTTTCTTTTTATGAAGTTCACCGTCCACTTTTAAAAGAAATGTTCGTCCAGCATAATAGTTAGCTGAGCCTCGTGTAATAGTCTGTGTTTAAAGGTTCGCCGTTCATTGTAATAGTTGGCAGAAGCTTGTGTAATAGTTCATGTTTTGTGTGTGAGCAGGCTCTCAGGTAACAGAGGCCCTGCATATGGAATGAGATGGTAATGAGGAGGAGGAGGGGAGCCTTATCGCTACAGGGCCAAATTCCGACAGTGAATTGCGTAGTTGTAACAAAAGTAACAGAGCGTCCATTCAGCCTGCACTAATCCAGATGGGAAAGTCAAACAGCAGAAAGTCCACGGCACAAACTCATTTCATCACTTTATTAATTTAGATATTGCCTCCTCGCTCCTGTGGGGAGAAAAAAAAAAGGGAAAAAAAAGAAGAGCCCCTCTGAAATGACCAACATCGGTGAGGCGTTTTGCTCTACATGGTTCCCCCACTTCGTCTCCTGTCGTTATCTGTTTAATTCATCCTACCAATCTTGGCTGTCTTTACCCACTAAATTTCCCTTTGACACGCATGCCTTGCTTCGCATAATCCTCACTCGGGGGCAGAATTAAAAATGGAAAAAGAGGAGGGAATAGGACAGGTGGCTGGAGAATCCTTGAAATAATGTTCAATGCCAGTCCCAGGAATGATTTGACCAGATCTGAACTTTTGGTTTGAGGGGGGGGGGGATAGGGAAAGAGTCACCCTCCCCCTTCCCCTCCCTTCCCCTCACCCTTTATTTTTGGAACGAAGAGGTAAGAAAAGGGTGACAGGTGGAAAATGTGCAGAGCCTGAGAAGTCTCTTAAGAGCCGGGTCGAAGAGTCAGTTCTAAACTGTGGTGGCAGAATGACTTCAGGGGAAAAACTGCAGCAAGGAAGATGAAAATGTCAAAGTGTCACTCTCCAGAGGTCTGATATGAAAAGTTTTCTCTGTCTACTGGAGACGGAGAATTAGAACAGCCCACTTGTTTCTTTTTTCCCCCTCCGTCTGTATCTGTTATTGACCTGAAGGGAGCGTTTTTCTCCACCATGAATATGGCAGATACCTTATCTTACACTGCTGTTTGTGGCAGCTCGACAGCCTTTCTCTGCTATTGGAATCAGCTTTATCTGGCCAATCAGTGCTGACATGCATTGTCGGAGCAGAGCTGGATAACATCAAGCTGCAGTTCTTTGGGTAGCAACACGTCGTATCAAAGCGCAGGTGAAATGGGTTATTTTACACATGAAAAGTGCATGTTTATGATGGCGCTTGGATAGGATGTATGCAGTAATAATGGCAGGAAAGATGTGCTGAAGCCTGCCGGTGGGAAATTGCAATTTCCTGAGGCGAGCACTGCTGCCTTGTGCTGTCATTTCTGAGCATTATTGAGCTACAGTGCTAACATGATCGGTCAAATAAGTAGATAATGGACTGAAAATAGGAAATTAGTGTTGTGATAAGTGATCAGTTGCCTAAAATACTCATTACGTGACGAGTCCTGCACCATGTTGACTGTAATGCACACTCCGCTAACAAATAAAGTCTATAAGTTTAGTTTAACATAACTTTTCTTAATAAGCAATCGGCACATTTTGAAGCTTAAATTAAACCTAAAAAGTTAATGTTTATAAAACTACAATTTCAGATTCTGATTCCTTTGCTTTATGCAGTTATAAATGTTCAAGCCAAAAACATTGCTGTGACTAAATTCCACTATATTCTGCCTTTCTGCACACAAAAAAATATCCTAATTAGTGAAATAACTCACATTTAAGGTGATTGATTGGCAGATTATTGTAGGTATTGATGAGCAGACTGCTGCAAGTCTGGCCCAGATCAGGCTGAAACCGGGACGAAGTGGTGTAGGGGGACAGATCTACAGCGTGCTGGCTTGGTGTAAGGGAAGGCTGCGCGGCACAGCGATGGCGGCAGGAGGCGTACGGCACTATTGATTGGGCTCCACAGGCTGAGACCAGCCAATTCAGAGCACCAGTGAGCTGAGACCGATTGGGCCTCCTGAGTTACAAAATCCCACGGCTCTTCTTCTCTCATCTGTCAAAAAAAAAAAGAAAAGGAGAGGGGTGTTTCTCGTTTCTTAGGCAATTTCTCCTTACAATTCTTCGAAGAGAAAGTTTGAGATTATTTTTGGGGTGTTTGGAAAAACCTTTGAGCTTTGTTTTGTGTTAGAAATATTTAGAGCAAGATAGATTATTCAGGATTATTAAAGAGCACCTGTTAAAAACTAGCTCTACAGACCATAATCCTGCTTCTGTTACAGCAGAACACATTTATTTTCCTTAGAAATCTAAAAGAAATTCAGTGCATGCCATGATATACATTTAAAACAAAGCTACTTACCGGAATTAAGCATTTAGAACAACGTGAATTTACAGAAAGAATTTCCTGTTTCCAAGTTATTGAAATCTGACAACGTTACCGTCGTCTCCTTGTGTCATGCATGTGTTTGATTTCTTTTCCCAGGTATAGGAAGCTGTTGCCGTCACTCCAGGCCAGGCAGTTGTCAGCAGCTATGGGACTGAGCCGCATGCTGCTCATCATGGGGGTGATTGAACCGACAATAAAAGGCGAAAATGTCTCGGAGGAAGTCATCCAACGGCAGGTCAGACTTGTGCAACAATTCCTCAATAAAATAGAAAATATTTCATTCTAACAGGTCAGAGGTGCACGTAAACGTAGCTTGTCATCATGTTAGAAAAGGTTAGCTGAATAAATGTCTCCGTTTCTGTAGCATAATGAAAATAAAAAGGAAAACGGTGATGTGTTGCCAACTCTTTAAATGACTTTCCTCCCATGCTTCCCGCGCAGCCACAGGATGGTGCTAGTGCGAGAATAATCACGCCGCCTCCTCAGCAGAGATGAGAGTGGGTGATGATTGTCTTCATACCGTCAGAGACTGTGCATTTGGCATGATATGACACCGCACGTCATTTTTAAATAAATGGAAACAGAACCGGCTTCCCGGTGCCGACGTGATGGAGCAATCGCTCCCGCAGTAATGTAAAGCTTAGCCTTTTGACAGGTCACATGATTTGTGAGGAAACGGCTGTTAATAGAAGCTGTAGGTGTTTTGTGTGTTGCAGATGAGGTTTTTCCTCCAGGGGAGGGGAAGGGGGGGTTATTTTGTCCACATTCAGATCTGCTGGGAATCACATACATAGTTGTGGCACTTGTGCCTGTCAGGAAGTCCTGTAGTCATTTTTCACCTCCTATTGAAAACATCCCAGGTAGAGAAGGAGTAATGGATTCTGATGAACAACAGGCAGTATCTTTAAAAAAAAAAAGCTCTATACACAGTCACATCAGTTTTACATAGAAAAAAACTGGCTTATATTCATGTTGTGGATGTTTCAGACAACAACCAGGAGGCTGTTTGTGTTTCAATTTTTTGCATTTACGGAAACACAACTTACCCTTTCATGGCCCTTTATGAACACGCTGTGACATTTTTCTGCAGCTGTCTTGGCCGTTCGGCCATGTCTGCTCGGGCATGGATGTGAACGGTTCGTTAAGACGCCTTGTTCTGAGCTGCCAGCCACCCACGATTTGATGGCAGCAGTGATGAGGGACCTATTTCAGCTTTTCAAGTATTACAGTTGTTGCCAAGGAGATAAGGACATCATTGTGCTTGAATTCTCCAAGGACAGAAAAAAAGGTTTTGTCGACAGGCTAGCGAAGGTTATAATGTACACACACACACACACACACACACACACACACACACACACACACACGCACACTCGCCGGCAGACCGAGCTCAATAGAGCATGCAGTCCATTTCTCAAGGGCATGTTCTGTAACCACTGCTTAATTGAACTGGAGCTGAATTGTTTGCTACAATGTTAACGGCACCAAAGCTATCTGGTCTCATCGCATGTGGATGATGGATACAGTTAAAGGGAAATTCTGTTCAATTTGAGACTTGGATTGTGCAGCTTGGTGAACTCTCCCAGCTCTGAGCTAGTGGGTCAGAATGTGATTTCAGATGCGATATCAGTGTTTCCGCTCCACTGAAAGAGCTCGACTCTGCCTTGACTGCATTAGAATAGCCCCCCTATAGTAGGAGTTAATTTTCCGCACCTTTTTAGATACACTTGTGCAAATCGTAGATGGAATTAAAGAGGTATAGAAGGATATCTTTTGCATTGAGCATTAAATTGTGTTTGTGTTGTAAAGATTGTTGCTTTCAGTCTCATCTAAACAGTTTTTGGAGACACTGCGGGGATCTGGAGTGTCTGCAGATAAACACAAGCCATTGTTTATTTGGGTGCACATGAAATGGACCCAAACCTGTCAGTACTGCATGTGCTGATATGGAATTGCAGCTGCGTGAAATCGGGTGAAAGGCTGGCTCGCTGTGACTGTGGAGTAGGTTAATTAACATGTCTGCCAGTTGACTAACAGAATAAATCTTTTATTGGGGTTTGCGCTGATTATCAGACACACACTCAGAGAATTATCTTGAGTAACAAAAACAGTGAGTCTTATAAAAGATGCTACAGCCTTCAAAGAGCCTCAATGTACAGCCAGATGTTCAAAGAAATGTCTTTACCTAACCACTTCTCTTTAACCTTGGAAAACATTATGTTCTGGTTGCAAAGACTTATGGGATAAAAAGATCTCCTTTCCTTTCATAGAGGATACTTCTGTGTTTCTTTGGCTAAAGGAGGCAATTAAAGGAACTTCTAAGATTTTGCTTTTGAGTGTTTTAGAAATTTCTTCCAGGTCTTTTCACAAAGTTGAGAAGATTCTTAAACAAAAAAAGACAAAAAGATTTTAAAACCTCTCTAGCTTCAGCCTCTTTTGGTGCCTCTGCTCACCTTTGCTTCCCCCCCCCCATCTTCCTCTCTCACTCCAGCATCAGTTCCTTGCACAGTCTCACTTCATCCCCTCCCTCTTTCACTCCTTTGTGGGTCTCCATCTCCTTATCTGACCTTTTACTTGCCTGTCCCTCTTCATCCAATGCACAATCTGCCATTGTAGAAGTATGCCAGTATTCTACTAGCAAATACTTACAACCCTTGTTCTAGTAAACAACACAGTACAACCATCCCAATTAGTAAAGATGAAATTGGGACATCCTTTTAAATGAATGCCTTTGGAATCTTAACAACAAGTATGTGTTGTTCTCATTGGCGCTCCTCCTCCCCCAGCTGGCCAGGGATCTGCTGCATTTTGCAGCAACATGGAGATCCTTGAGGTTTTGTTTGAGTCGCCTCTTTTCGAAGCATCTTTTGCTCTGCAGCAAAAAATCTATTATTTCACTGAAGCTCACACTCCACAACAAGCTGAACTAAAGACTATATTTCTGGTTGCAGTCCAGCTGTTTGTAATATGCAGAAGGTTTGCACAGATGCATTTAATGTGGTTCCAGAGCAGCTGCGTTTTCACCTGTACACACACTGATGGCTGGGATGGTAAATAAGTAGATGGCACTGTTTATTTACAGGGTGACCATTAAGGAAAAAAAAATTTAAATGGTGCAGAAGTGAGTGAGACAAACCAAAACAAGGTGCCGGGGAAAGTTTAAGAAATGATGGAAGGTCATAGATGATACTGGGTTGCACGTCATAAAGCAACATAAATTCTTTGATGGCAGGCATATCAGCTTATTTACATGAAATCATAATTAAGCAGGACTTGGTACTCCCCTCCCAAACATGGAGAACAAAAACAAACAAAAAAAAAAAAAAAAAACTGTTTTCCAAAGGGCACTTGGCCGTTGAGGGCCAGAAGGGCAGATGCTCCGCCACCTTTAACGACCACCTCATCTGCATATTCATGGTCTTGGAGAAAATAAAGTAATACACTCAAAGCTATCATACTTGGAGCAACCTACTGTACCGTATAACACAAAAAACCAAGGATCGTTTTTGTTTAATCTTCACTGTTTGCAGCTTACTGTAAGAACCATTTATTAAACCTGAGGTCCCTCAATTGGGGAACGTTGAGAACAGATGGTGCCAAACTTGGAGGCCTCGCTCGAACAGTCTGTGCTACAACCTCTAATTTAGTCCACTTATTGTACAATGATGTGATAGAGGTTCAGAGCTACAGCTGCATCATTCCAGAGACATATTCATATCCATCCTGAAAGTAGTTGTATTTTTATTTAGTTTTTATTGCCCAGCCTAAAACTTTTTTCACTTGAACTACAAGCCAACTTCATTTGTTCTTCCCCAGAAACACATATACTGATATTAACACATTTTAACACATCTGACAAATGTTCCCATCTCTTTGAATCCAAACGTATACAAATAGGCCTTGTGCTTGCAGAGATGTGTGCGCTCATTTACGGATGTGCAAGTAGAGGCTTAAAAATAGGCACAGGGCTCAAAGCATCTGCACTTTTTTAAAAGCTTTTTAACAGTAATGTTGATGGAAAGATGTTATCCTGCAGTGTTTATTGCTTCAGGTTTTTAAGTTTGTAATTCCAAAAGAAAAATGTTCAATATTGAAAAAAAAAATGGAGAAGACTTTATGTTGAGCAGAACTTCAGACGTTTTATTTCTATTCAGATGTTTAGCTCTTGACATTAGTGTTCATTTGTAAAAAAATAAATGCTTTTGTTAACAGAATAAGGACAGAGTTGGATGTGGGATTTAGATGAGACTTAAAAGCATTTTCTATTTTATCCTCATTTTGTCCCCATCATTTTCTATCCCACTTTGCAAAACGATACACAAAAAAAGAGATAAATAAGTTTTCTGTGATTTTTGGCAAATTACGGTAACAGTAAATTGAGGCGGAAAAATGATAGAATCGCTGTTATTTGCATCTCTACAACAAGTACCTGCACAAGTCTAAATATGCAAAGGAAGCTGCACTTAGAAGAAGATTGGTTGCAGTACTTCACGAGTTGTTGCACCTTGTTTATTGGCAGCAAACACGGCCTCAACAAGAGCTGCCGGTGCAAAAAAAAGAGAAGGATTACAAAACTCCTTCAAGATGGAGTGTGGCAGAAGTGTGTTCTCTGTCAGCTATGTTCAACATTTACAGCAGGGACAAATAAAATGGACCAAATGATGAAACATAAGGAAGACATCAAAGGTTCAGAATTGAAAACTAAAATCAATATGCTTTAAATATAGATAATGGCAACAAAAGAAATGAAAAACAAACGGTTGAAAACCAGGAGGCATGGTTTGTGATGGAAATGGAAGAAACCAACAGAGAGAATTTTTAGAAAATTTAGAAATTTTGGCATCTCAACAGAAGAAAACAAAGTTAAATTCAATTTAGTTCAGTTCAGCTTTGTTTGTATGGTAAGGCAAGGCAGAGTCATCTAAGGGTCCTTCTTTTACGGTCCAGTTCAATCCAATTTATTGTTGTCAAATTACATATAATCCAACTATTGAACTGAATGAAAGTTCATTTCAAACAAAACCAAAATTTAGAAAATAAACATCATAAAATATTGCAAACACAATTGTCTACGAATGCAACAGTAAACGTTTTTTTTTTAAAATTTACCCTAGAGTGTCATACCCCTTGTTGCTCTTAACAAAGAATAACTTTACATAACCTCTTCATGTTCAACACTGTAACCTGCTCAGTCAGGAAAAAACAACAACAAATATATACATCAAGAATAATGCGACCAACCTTAGAAAACACAATGTTCATCTTCCTCAAAAACCTTTTGTTTATAATTCTTCTTAAATTGTGACATTTGTACTTGGTATTGATATTTTTATCTAATCCGTTCCATAAAATCCCCCCACAAGCAGAAATATACATAATTTATCGTCCCTCTCTCTCCAGGAATGGTTTATGTTGTCAGGTAGTAAAGTATTTCTTGCTTTCTATACTATTTGCAATGTGTTATATTTCACCAGATCCACAAATTTGAACACTTTTGACTCAAGAGTTTGTCAGTATGATCTTGGCCGCTACATTATGTACTATTCTTATTGCTTTCTTTTGATTTGTGCATAATGGCCGTTGGGTGCTTTTGTAAGTGTTACCCTGTACCTTTAATACATTAAATGAAATATGGCAACAGAAGTGAAGAAGTTCGTCATATAATCCATGTAGAGGCTACATTGTAAGCCTCAGTATTAGTGGCAAGTGTTTTTCAGTGCACAGCAAAAGATTTCATTGTCCAAACTTTAGGATTTTTCTGGTTGATACTCCCAATTTATTAGAAGAATATGTGACACACCCAGCTCAATACCCTCCAAACTCAATACTTCCCAAGTGGCTAAATACATACACCAAAAAAGGTGACCATAAATGGCTCCTACAATCCACAAAACAACTGCATTCATATAAGCCAATGATAAAAGATAATGACCTAGCTAAGGAAACCAACAGATTGTATTTAATTCAGTGTTCCATACCGAGTATGCACAGTGCGACTGTGGAGAGGAAAAAACTCAATTGTAACAGGAGGGAAAAGCTCCAGCAGAACCAGGAAGGGTGGCCATCTGTCTGGACCGGTTAGGAGTCAAAAGGACCACATTAGACAAGAATAGACCCGGTCAAGCTTAGGACATCATCATTTGTCCATTGGTACTTTCAGAAATGTGTCCATGTTTTGTTTAGAGCCCCCCCCCAGGGGTCCTGCCCTCCAGTTTGGGAACCACTGGTCCAATGTAACACATAAGAATGGCTGCTTGAAGAAAGCAAACAAAATGTCCTCCATTTTTGATGATATGTGCGTGATGTCAGGTAAAGGACCAGGAGAGATGGCAGTCATTACCTGACATTTTGGAGCCTTTTCTCCTTCCTTCAGTTCAAAGGAAAGTTGGTGAAGCTGAGGTAATTTTTCAGGATAACGCATCTCTCCAAAGAGCAAAGAGCTCAGTGATGCGAGCAGGAAACAGTCCTGATCTCAGTGGATTGAAGGTGCTCCACGTTGAGGCTCCATCCTGTAAAGCTGTGCAAAGCAAGTTGGAAGCTGACTGATGAAGAATGTAGATTTTCATTAGTGAAGCTCATGCTTCAAAGAATCCAAGCTGTTACATCCGATGAGCTGCAGCAATATACAGGAAGTGATTTTCTTTTTCTTTCCTCCTTTTGTTTTTTGCTTTTTTGATTCCATGATATTTTATATTTCATGGAATTTATGCAGATATGTTCGAGGTATGTTTCCTAATGTCAGAATATAGAAACTGGTACAGAAAATAAAGCATCTTAATTAATCACTTGTTAAAGTTTTTAGAACTTTTTTTTTGTTCAATGCTCACTCTCATTGTATGAGAACTTAATGTGTTTTAATTGAAATGAAAATAATAATAATAATTTTATTTGTTGTTGCTTTTCTCCTGAAATGAGTGTCCTCATAAATACTAAGGTGAGAGCAAAGCAGGTAAAAAGGCTTTTTAAATATGCTGCTCCTGCTGCCTGGAACGACCTGCAGGAGGACCTGGGGTCCAAGGAGCTGCTCTCTCCCTACATGCTTTCAAAGATATCTTTAATTTATGGACGAAATGGTAAATCAGAGTGTAGACGCTTTGATTACCAAGTTGTTGAAGACTTTTTTAGCTTTGATAGCGTTTTATGTTTTTGCTTTCAGTGTTATGTGTATGTTTTCATGTGGTTTAAATAGTTGTACTTTCTCTTGTTTGTGCTGCTGCTAGCTTATAGAAGAGATTTTTTTTGATCTCAACAAGTCCATTTAGATAAATTTAAAAAATAAAAAAACGAAATTGAATTAGATTTTTTTCCTGTCTCTGCTTCTGATAGAAGTACCTACTCAGTAACCCTGCCCACCTGAGCAGCTCTGTAGATGAGCACTACTTTATGAATGAGAGTGCAACTCAAGTAAGGTATGGTAAACTTGCATCAAAATGTTTGTCATTGCATCAAAAACTAGATCAAAAAATCGCACAACAGTCATGTTTTGTGTGTGTGTTTTTTTTAGAGATATCACAAAGTTTAAACCCCTCTCCAGCATGATATCGGTGAGCATGCTCACTGGGGATTCCTTTGATGAGCAGATACCAGAACACCTAAACCAAGTGAGTGTGTTTACTGGAGTTACAAACATTAAGTCTGGTACAGACGGAACAATGCTCTAGTAACATGGATAATCATATTCTCCCCCCCTTCTCTTCCTCTTGCACCAGATGGTGGCTAAACTTCAAAAGAGGTTTCTGAAGGAATGCTACCCATCAGCCAATCACATTCACATAAAAGGAGCAGACCGGCGAATGATCTACAAGAAGCCATCTGCCATCAGCCAGCACCTGAGGAAGCTCGTCAACCAGCGACAAGCCAAGCAGCAGAGCCAGTGACCCGTGGCCAAAATGGAAGCCGGGGCCGAGAAACACCTGAATATGTTTTAAAATATTCAATCAAATGTTCGACTTTTGGGTTCGAGACGTTCTGTTTCCTGCAAAAGTTCATCTAGAAGTCAATTTGAGGACGTTTTTGCACGACTCTGCCTCGTTGGGAGCTTTTTAATTGAAGATAACTTGGGGGTATTCAGTATGATGAAATATTTTCTGTCTTAGATTCATCTTATCTTTCAAGTTATTTCAGGCTCCTCACCTGATTGGCCAGTGCCAAAAGAATTAATACATTATTCCTTATCATTGTAAAAGGCCACACACACTCACACACGTCACCGCTCAACTCAACGCTTTTATCTCAGTCTTAATATTCTGCCACGAGCAAAGGTACGTTCACTTCTTCCTGCTTCATTGCATCAGATTCATTTGTTACTCGCATAAAATTGACTTACATCCCAACCAGACATGAACGCTTGCCGTTCATGCAAACAAATGATCTAATCTTTTGTTTTTTTTAAAAAAAAAAGAACTAATGTTGTACTTTTGGGTTAAAAATGGAAATAAAGACCAGAGACCTGCCGGTTTATCCTGAGGATTTAAGTTTAATTATGACACCACATCAAAATAAAAATTTCCAACAGATCTGGAATTTAATTCCATCCATATACATGCATAGCAACAACGTTTTAAGAAACATTTTCTCCCATAATCAGGACATTGGAATGATCATTTTACATCAGTATCCCCCACTGACCTCCCACCCAGCTTGTTCATCAGCAATAAACTTAAATTCTTGTACAGCTTCTTCTTTTGTTTTTTTCTCCTTTTTTTTTCCCATATGGGGTTACAAATAATTATATGCACAGTCCCCATTTCATAATACTGCTTTCAGTAATGTTCCCTCATTTACAAAGTATTGCATTGAGAGCAAATTTCAAAAAGGGAGAACAAAGTGTATCATCAAACAGAAATACAAGTACTATACAAGAATGTCGTCATCCTCATGAAAACATCCACATCTGAGTTGAAGAAAAGAGACAGGGACAAACAGCCACATATGTATGCAAAGCCATGTATATATGCCAAAATGTGAGATGCAGGTTTGTGCCCGGTGATCACCCCCAAACGGTGATTTGTAAGGCCGGAGAGTCCATTAGTAGCAATCTGCAGGAGACATTTTGAGCATACAGAAACTGGTACAGCAAATAAGAATACACAAGTGCCTCAGTAGCTATTTTTGTGTCTAAAATGCATCTCGTTTTTGTATTGTCTATTGTTTCATTGAGCCTACATTACAGTGTAAACAATATGTGTGCTACACAAGAATGACTATACAATAACATTACAAACAACTCTGATATAAATTTCATTTTGAATTTAAATTAAGATCACTACTCCTATTAATACTGATTGTAAAATAAATTAATGTGAACGTGGCACCAATATTATTCTTGATTCATTTTCCCTTTCTTTTTTTTTTCCTTTTTTTTTAACCAATGGTTTTGCATTTTTAAGTCTTAAAACGATGAAAGAAGAAGCTTCTCTTGATTGTCCACAAGCAGCGTTGGGCACTGCATGATGCACTATTCCAGACACAACAGTGTACCAAAACAAAGGAAGGAAAAAAAGGAGTAAAAGTCAGGAGGAAATGTCTAAGGAGGAGAAGAAGACGAGTGTTTCTTGTTCTCAACTTATTTTACATGCTCTGCCGCATGTGACGAACAGTAAAACTTCTTATGGGTAATAAAGTTTGATAGGTTGTTGAACTGGATGTCACAGAGGCGGCAGTATTTGCCGCTTCCGGAGCCGTTCACACCTTTGTTAGCGGCGGGCGGCGCCTCTTCGCTCGGGGACTTGGAGGAGGGCGACATGTTCTCGTTGGAGTCAGCCTGATTTTCGGCGGCCCACGTGGGTGACGGATTGGAGGGCTGGCTGTCTGGCTGGGGCTGGTTCTCCTGCTGCGGAGGGGCTGTGCCTGAACGCTCCTCCGGCTTGTGCCCCCCGTTGACGATGACCATGCCCCGGTTTTTGGGCAGGAGGGGAAGGGGTTCTTTGCCAGGGTGCGGGCAGCCATTAGCAGCAGGCTGGGGAGCCTGGTCTCTAGTTGCTCCTGTCTCTCCTCCTCCAGCACCCCCTCCTCCACCATTAACGCTCTGCTCCTGCTCGCCAGCCTCTCCCTGCATCGCTGGTCCCCCACTCACGTAATCGGTTGGCTTTATCCCAAAGTACGGCGATATTTGCTCGGGACCTTTCACCTTTTTTATTGCTCCAGGATAAAGGCAGTGGGGCAGAAACATATTCTTGTTCTCGTCTTTTGATGGGATGAGCTGGGGCTCAGTAAAAGTCTTGAGTCCTGACACAGATCCCAGATGAGGGGGGAACATGCCTCCATTCTGCACCATCACCTTCCCGTTGCCATTCTTCTCACATTTGCCAGGGCTCTTATCGAAGCCGTCATCAGGGCTGTTATTGGTTTCACTCTTCACATCTGGGAACATGGGAGGCTCCAGGGTGCCGATGTCGTTGTGTTGCTGCTGTTGTGGCTGTTGTTGAGCAGTAGCAGCAGCGGCAGCAGCAGCAGCAGCTGTCGCAGGGCAAAAGTTCTGTTTGTGTGCCAGGTAGTTCTCCACTTTGTTAAAACTTATCTTACACACTGCACATTCGTGATAGTCCAAAAGTCTTTTGGGAGAGCTACACGTCTTGTCAGAGACTGGCGAACATTTTTTGCTGAGATCAATGGGTGCATCCAGCTCCTGCTGCTCCACTGTGTTGCATTTGGGAGCCAAAATAGGTTTTGTGACAGTCAGAGAGGCCTCCAGGTGTTTGGGTACCATACCTGGGAAGATATCGCAGCGGGGATGGAAGCGGTCTGCTAGGCTTTCCACGGCCTCTTGAGATGTACAAGGGTTCATAGGAGGAACTCCGAGGAAACCTGGCTGACCCATAGGGGGCCTCTGATGGTCCTGATCGGGGAGACACATCTCGTACATCTTCCTGCGCTTGCGGGTCCTCATGGTTCTCTGCATGGAGGGCACCTTGTTGGCGGACATGCGTTTCATGGGGGGGTCGTGACGAGTGGCGCAGTAGTACTGCTTGTGGACCATGTAGGTCTCATGACGGCTGAAGGTGATGTTGCAGGCTTCGCAAGTTGTCTTGTTCGGATCATTATCGCTCTCCACCAACCCCGTCGTGGGGCTTTTCCCATCCATTTGCTTGCCGTTGAGCCTGTCCTCCGCCCCGGTCGGGGTGGAGACCTTCTTCACCTGTCCCGTTAGATCCTTATCAGGGCCTTTCGCCCCAGCATTGATCATGTCCAACACGTTGGAGTTGAGGCAAGCAGACTGCATGAGGTGGCTGTCAGCCTCTGTTGCGTGGCAGCCAGCCAACATGCTAACAGAACTGTGACCACTGTTGGGGCTTACTGCCTCGGGGACCTTATCTGATAGGGCAGAAAAGTCCGGAGACTTTGCCATGTGTTGCCAGCGACTGTTACAATAGTGCTTTTTATGGACCAAGTAGTTGTCCAGGTTGCTGAAGGTGATATTGCATTCAAAACAGGTGGCCCCTTTGGGCATAAGAGGGCTGTAGATGACAGGGGGGTAGCTGTTCCCTCCATGGCGCAGCCTCCGATGAACTAGCTCTGACATTTTCGCCAGAATCTCTGAAGCCTGTGGGACTACTGAAATGTCTTGGGAGAAAGCAAACTGAGACAAGAAGGGGCCCATGGGAAACGTAGGCATGTTATGTTGCACAGGGGAGGACGCCAGCCGAGGGCTGGAGGGCTCAGACTTGATTCTAGTGTAAGAAAAACTGGCTTTGCTGCCTGGGTGGGCCTCTCCCTTCTGAGCAGACAGCATGGGCTTCTTCTCAGCCTTGTCAGCCTCTCCGTCTGTGCTGGTCTCCTTGGTGAGGGCCCCTTTGGGACTTCCCAGCAGAGCATCCTTCCTGTTGGCCAGATCAGCTCGGGCCTGCTGCTGCTGCTGCTGGAGGCTCTCCTCAGGCCCCCTGGGGGAGTGCTCAGTGCCGTCGCCTTCCCTGTGAAGTTTGCTGCCGTGCCCATGTAAGTCCTGATGCTGTAAGAGTTCCCTGTGGCTCTGGAAGCTGATATGGCAGTGATTGCATCTGAAGGCCGCCTGTGACAGGTGAGACATGATGTGATGCTGGAATGTAATAAGAGAATCTGCCGTGTAGTTACAGATTGTGCATTTCAAGCTGGTGCCAGGAGGGAGGCTCTCTTCCATTTTGACACCTGTGAGGGAGATAAAAGGGAGAAATGCTCAGAATCTCGCCTCCCACTTCTCCTTTAGAGTTAACTGTAGAAACCATCAAACGCTCATGCATTATGCCAAGCTTATTCACATCCACAAGATTTTTTTTTTTTTTTTTTTTTGCTCAAGGATAAACTGTCAACTAGGCTAGCTGACAGCAGGATATGTATATTTCTCAATCGAAATGACATTTCTTCAAATGTTTGTAAAAATCTGTCACATTTTGAAGCAGCTATCATTTAAAATTCAAAGTAACAATCTGCAAGAGCTGATAATATAAAAACTATGAAGATATGATCTCTTTTTTTTAACTTTTAAACCCACGATGACGCCACTTACCGCTGTGTGAGGTGCTTAAGTGCATTTCCAGGGCCCTGGCTCCAGAGAAGCTCTTGTTGCACTGTGGGAACGGGCAGAGACTGGGGGTCTGGTGGGGTCCATTGTCACTGTCCTCCACCACCGTCTCCGGTTCCCTCTGCCGCCCGCTGCAGTAGTACATGAGATGGGCCTGCAGGTTCCTCTCGCTCCGAAACCAGATTCCACATGCCTTGCAGGGGAAGATGTCCTCTGAAGGGACACAGAAGGAAACAAAGGAGACATGATATTAGCAAACAAATCCAAGTATAAAAATGAAAGCTTGCACATGTGAATACACGCAGACACTCTCCTCTTCTATACTTCTCCAGTTCTGACTCTCAAAGCCTGCATTAAAAGGCTTTTCCCACCAAATCCTCAGCAGCAGCCTATCACAGCCCTGCTACCACTGGGTTGGTGCCCTTTCTCAAGGGCAAACAAGAAACACTGGACCATCTGCTTACAGAAGCCTCCCTGTTGAGCTGAACCCAGATAGCCCTCGCTAAGTAAACAAACACACTATTTGCATGAGGCGTGTATTTTGCAATTAACACGTTAGTTTGAGCCTCGGTGTGTTTATGTGAACCCAAAACTTGAAGGTCGACGGCTCTTATCTCCAACGCAGAGACTCATCTGGGTTAATCTACGCCCGCCGGAGACAACGCTCCTTGTTAAGCAGGTGACTGAGTGCAGGCTGCCGACCGGCCGTTTGTGTGTGTGACCCAGAGAAGGTGGAGTGGGGGGGGGGGGGGGGAGGAGAGAGAAAAC
>JAOXYM010000006.1:26548276-26616433 GCA_028567055.1 Leptatherina wallacei | reverse complement strand
ACACACACACACACACACACACACACACACACACACACACACACACACACACACACACACACACACACACACAGATGCCACTGATGCATCATCCCAGCATGGCCTTTGTCTTTGCACCCTTGTAATTCTACATATTGCTTAAAGTATGTGCTAATTAATTTTTTTGTCAGTTTGCGAGAGAAATAAATAATCTGAAGCTAAAAGGCCTAATTGCGTTCGTCACATTGTGTCTCGGTGGCTGGTGCATCGGGAGCACAGCCGCTGCCCTTGCTCATTGCCATTCTGTCGTCCTGGCAAGCCCCCGCGCTGCCCCAGGTATCACCACGCGGCCATCTGGAGCCGACATCTGTCTCTCTATTGATCACAAGGGTTTAGCACTTGATCAAACAGACTGCGACAGGAAATTGCTCTTTTCCCCACAGAAAAGGCCAATCGCCTGCGTGAGGGTAATAGAGTGGAACTGAGATGCGGCACCGGCACGGTGGGCAGGCGGGCGCGGGCACATTCAGGCAGTGGCATGGCGCCGCTGTGGAGGCAGCAGGGATGGCGTTGTGGGCGTCACGTTAAAGAGATCGGGCTTTTAACATCTCTGCTACAGCAACAGCAGTACAGCACATAAAAAAAAAAAAAAAAGCAGATTTAATTCTCCAGTCTAAGCTGACTTCATCACCTCTGATTAAAAAAAATTCAGGTAACTGTTTAACCCAGCAGTTGTTTCACAGTGTAAAAAAAAAAGAAAAAAGGCTTGAGGCAAGTGAAATAACCTACATAGTGTGAATATGCCAGATGGTGGGAAATGAATGTTTTCTTCCATTAAAAAAAGAAAAAGAAAAAACCTTTTTCTCTTCATAATTACCACCAAGGCCGTCAGTTATCATCACAATAAAAATGCACAATAGGGAGGACATTTTTAACATCTAGAAACAATGTATGTTTAATTTGTAACTGAACACCTGGGCGGAAGGTTTCACTAGTGGGAAAAATCCTCGACAAGACTGCAGTTGTGTCTCGCTCACTGTATCCCCAGTGGAGTTCCACACACCATTAGTGCCTGAGGTGAACAGCTCCTGAATGTGTGTTACAGTATGTTAGCTGAAGCCGTGGTCCACATCTAAAAATTTGGCTCCTCTCTGCTTGGGCATGCTTTCGAGGCACTCACTGTAACAACATGTTTAGCAAGTATGGACAATTTGATACTGAAGGTGACATTTATTTTGCATTGTTGAAAATATTTAATTGTTCCTGCAGAGAGCGAGATATGCTTCCCCCTTGCCTACAGTGCTGGGATTGTCCTTTTGGAATATGATGCAAATTTGGGATGAAGCAACTAATTCCTCCCTTGCACCCCTGTACAACACCCCCCCCGAACCTCAATCCTCCGCCAGCCTCCATCCTCCCCAGACATGAGGATTCTGATTAATCGTGTGACCGCCCCTCGTTTTGCATTTTACACAATCTCACAGCGCCACGGTGAGATGTGTGAGGTGTTTCGCCACTTTTGGCAAGCTGAAAAGATGTAGCCCAAGGAAGAACAAGTCGAAAGTATGAAGGGGAAAAAAAAAAAAAAAATATGACCAGGGGACGTGATAAAAAATTATCAGCCAGTGTGTTTTCCTGTTTGGTTTTAATCTACATTTAATTAAATTCTTATCTGCTGTGTGCTTATGGCTGCATTTGAATGGCGAGGCTGCATTCATTATGAATGGTAAAATTGAACTCGGTACATTGTGTGTGGCCCAATAAAGAAACAAGACTCTTATTGGAGTGCACGCACAAGCTCCGACAGACATGCGGAAAAAATAAGTCAATTAAGATCGGTCTTTAAATTACTGCTGTATCAAAACAAGGGGCGGGAGCATGCTCCATAATAGAATCCTGACAGGAGAGAGAGCACAGCTGACTGTTTTTAATATACAACCCATTTGATACAGCCAATTGTATTAGCCTGTTTATGGAATACACACTGTTGATGCACGCTAGATTTACTACTCTGTCATGATAGTTCGCAGAGGTGGGAAGAGAAAAAAAAAAAAGTTGACTTCTACGAATCTGGAGGTCAAATGAAAAATGGCGTCAGCACTGTAATAAGAGTTCCTCATAAAGATCCTGCTAGTTTATCTGAGCGTTAGAGGCCAACAGCAAAGGTCAACAGCAGAACATGTTGACAATACGCAGCGGGTACCGAAGAGTTAAATCCAAGGGAGTGGAGGGGAAGAAGGAGAAGAAGAAGATTCGGCTCCAAAAGTGTAATTCTATTGACAAAAGACACAGCTTATAATGGGCGGGCGGCACTTCATAAGCTAAGAACAATATCCCATAGGCAGCGCCCGGAAAAACGTTGAAAAAGACCCTGAGCTGATACTACAAAGTTGGGCCCCGCAAAATCCCTAAATCTTCCCTTTTGCTTATTCCAAGCAGCGTGGGGGGAGAGAGAAGCTCCCCGCTGCCTGCCCATGTTTACAGAGCCGTTCTCATCTCTAGGCCTTGCTCATCCACGGCACTGACACGCGGTGTCGACATGATTAGGGGGTCTGCTTTTGCATAGGGCCCGCGTGTGTGTGCGGGAGGGGGGGGAGTAGGTGGGTGGTGGGAGGGTAGAGGATCGGCAGATGAATGACTTTGGTGCATCGGAGAGGGATCACAGCAGATAATCGCTCCCGACTGCTGCGCCACAGCTCTCAGATCTGGTCTTTAAAATAATGTTCGGAGTCAAGTCTCTCCAAAGCTTTTTCACAGGTTATCTGGCGCATTTTATGTTTGCTGTTTAAATCTTAACAGGACACAAGCAGCAAGGGAGAGCAAATATGTCTGGAGTCGGAGGAAGCGGAGTGGAAATGTTATTGCGAGGGGTGAAGATTAGCTGTAGCAGGGGCTGAGGAGATGAAACTCCTCTCTATTTGAACAGCTTTCATTGCTTGAGAAAAACTTGGAATGTTTGAATTTAACCTTGGAAGACTGGATTCCTGGGAGGAAACGTGGAAGAAAAGGGGGGGGGGGATCTGACCTCTTGATCAAAGTGACATCAATCAAAGGCATTTACTCAAACACAGGACAAACACCGAATCTACTTAAGTGTGTTTAAATACAGACCACCACGTGCAGCCAGACAGTGGGAATACGATACAACATAAATTCCAATATCATAAATATTGCTATCACACTAACAGAGACGCCATAAAGCACGGCTGCCCATGTCTGGGACTATAAACCTCTGGCGTTACTCATCAGGAATACACACACATGCACAATTTACTGCACTAGATCACCCCTTTGTTTATCTTTTAAATAAGCACACTTTATCACCTTCCTGCATAAGCAAATTGCATGCAGTGTGTGTTGTTTTAACATGTGATATGCTGTCCAGAAGATTCATTTCTCCCAACGAATTCAATTGTCTTCGCAATATCCTGCTGCCATAGGCATCAGGCCCCATCACCTGTTCGTTATCACTGGCCGTCCTGTTTGGGAGCTCTTGAAACGGTGCCATGGCATTGACTCTCAGTTAACAGCAGGTCTCTGAACTTCTCACGGTTGATGGCGGAGGCTGGAAAATTACGCTAACAGCTAATTAACATCATAAAGAGCGTTTAAACGGACGGACGACACCTGCAACCTTCATTTGCACATGCTAACACAGAATTACCTGTGTTTTTATTTTTGCAGATAACACATGCATTCATTTTAAAGCACTGTGTGGAATATTCATTTTTCTGTGGCTGCCATCCTTTTTACTCAAAAAAAAGAAAAAAGAAGAAGAAGAAGAAGAAAAAAAAGCCACCGGGCCAAAAATAATAATTGTCAAAACAGAGAGCTGGCAGACTTTTTTTCACTCTCTGAGTTTGTGAGCATCCCTAGAAAAAAAAAGTGCACTGCCATATTCTGCGCCTGAAATAACACATTCCATTTCTAATTTCTATTTGAATATAAAATATTTCCAGGCAGCAGACATGGACCTTCGGTTACTGGTCCGAATAACAAAGTGCTGCCTGTCAGTCGGAGACACTTTGCTGGCTGGCTGAACTAAGCTGGTTTAGACTGACGAGTCCTCAACGGTGGCAGCCTCAGCTTCCTCTGGCAGGCCTCTGGAGCCCTTCCTCACTTGGTCCTCGCATCCTCAGAGTCTCTCCCTGCTGGTGATGGCCGCGATCCAGTCAAGTACCTGAGTCTTTTCCTTTAAAGGTCTGCGGCAGGCTAACTTCTAAAAAAGACGGTAATGCACTCGCACCTCATTACAGAGCCACATTATGGACTACAGCAGTAATACGGCTTTAATCTTCTCCAAATCGTTATAAATGTCAAGCTGGGGCCAGGGACTTCCCAGTCTACTGCACCAATGGCTTAGCCTGCTATCCCCTCTTTTCCGTATTAGCTGTAGCCAGAGTATTACACCCACTGCCAGATCCCCTGAAACTTTCAAACCTTTTGTTCCAACATTCAATGCACCATTAAAATAGCCTTTGAAATGGTGTCTTTCTCCCCCTCCCTGAAAAAAAGAAGAAGCCCCAAACAGCAAAATATGAAAACAGTTGATACCCCCACCCCGCCACATACAGCGCCCCGTACCTCCCCCTTCTTTTCCTCAGCCTCTCCTAATGAGACGCAACATCCCTGTCTCTCCACTGAAGGATCCAGACTTTCTGTGTGATAGAGAGACTGCGGCTGTTTATTAATAATGAATTTGGATGTTTGCGTGTGGAATGTTATCAGCGCGCACACAATCCCACCAATAGTTTGCCCTGATGGGGTAGCTGGGTTCCTCATTAGCAGAACATATTTAATCCAGAAGTTTCTTATCAAATGTCACACCTGCATCTCTAAATGGCATTTTCACATTCATTCGCCTGTATTTGGGAGATGAGGCTCCAAGGTGCTTTGCAGAGATTAAGAAGGAGAGAGAGTGCAAGCTTATTTTATCATTTAGCGGGTCTGGAAGGAATCCAAGGAGTTTTTGTCTTGTTGTTGTAATTAGAAAGCCTTTTAAGTGATAACGCCTGCATAGGAATATGAATATGTAGCGATCAGGCCAGTAGTCCTCCTCCCCCAGCCTCACCCATCCTCCTCATCGCTTTCTTTCTGTGTCTCTCTTTCTCTCTCTCTTGCTTGGTTTTTTTTTTTCTGTAAATTGTTGAATGCTGAGTTTTTGTTCTTCGTACAGCAAGGATTAACTCCGAGGCTTCAGAAGTTTTAATGAAAGACTTGAAAGTACACGCTTTTTCTTGTTTCTCACTGCAACTGTGTTTCTTTTTCCCCTGCAAGAGCAGACATGACATAAGTGCAATTTTTTTTTCGGGGGGGGGGGTTATACCCAAGACATGAAGGATGGACTTCACTTTCCTTAAGGACATATTTAACAGCAGCAGGACTTGACAAAAACCCTCACTATGGTAATAAAACAAAACCTATCAAGAATCAAAAGGATGCTTTAATAAAAATTAACTACTCAGCTATTGAGTGCACAGAATAAGAATAGTCTGACAATCCTTTGTAGAGGGGAATTTAGCATTTTCGGAAATGTTAAAGAGGAAAAAACTCAAATGTTTAACATTTCCTGCTACAATGCTCCTCTCCAGCAGGTCTCTCAGTACTGGCATTTAGGCCCTGTGTATACCCAGAAAAGCTGCTGCTAACCATCAGCCCAGAGATAAGTTCAAAACTGAGAAGTATTGATCCGGTAATAGTGGTTCACGCTTTGACTCTGACACCTTAACCCTGCAGACATAATGTCATAGCCTCTTATCCTTTCCTCTTAACACAACCTTCCTATCTCCCACAAGCTGTCACCTCTAGTAATACGCTTCTCAAAAGCTCCCCTAAATCACTGAAATCATTGCACTTTCAGACATTATTTATTTTCCCACCTCTTAAAAGTGAAGCGTGATTTACAGTTTTGGTAAAAGGTTGCGTTTTTCTCTTTTTTCTTCTTCCTCCATGACCCACTCTGGGCCCGCTCTCTTAAGATAATTCCATTTCTTTCGTTGTAAGAGCCGCTACTTTGCAATTACCGTTTGGTCTGTGTAATTGTGTTACAGCGCATGACAAATACACTCGAGCTAGGCCCCTGCATGGTGATCCCAGATGCATGCCGGTTTAGACGTTTTCATTAATTGAAAGCGTCACTGTGTAACAGTGCACTATTACACTCTGGCAGGTATGAATGAAGTCTAATACAGCTTAATTACTGAGCAGCTAAATATCTATTGTAGGGATTCTGAATGTGGGGCTTTTTATCTGTTGCGAATCACAAGTTTGAAGCGCTGGAGGGTGAGAGTGATAATTAGTGAGCATTTCAGCATCCAGAATTCTCATACAAAAATGCCTCAATCAATCCAAACCTGTTTCTTGTATTAAAAGAATGCAAATAATCAGATGTTTTGTCCTAACTTCTTTTTGATCAATTCACACACAAAAAGCAGCTTGGCCATGGCTGGAGGACGCCAAACGTTGACATTATATGCAAATTGTGTTTATTATCTTGCAGGCAGCACAGATCCTGCCTTGGTTTGGGCTGGTGCAGCCCAAAGCAACTTCCAAGCTAGGTTTATGCACCAGGGTTTCTAATTAGCTCTCTGAGGGCCGCGTTCAGCACGCCACTTTCCACAATAGCCGTTAGGAAGTTGAACACTAACTTGGAGGGCTCCATATGTTGCCCAGGAGGCCTTAGAGACAGACTGATCCTGTGTGTTCACATTAGGAGACACTATGTTCACTCCTTTTTTCCATTCTTCCGTGGATGGAGAGGGAATAGCTGCCAAACCGATGATTGGTGTTCATCGCTAGTTTTCTACCATGTCTTTAGGCTGTGTTCAGTCAAAAAACGGAATTTTATGTATGATGCCCTCCCTGCATGAGAAATAATCTCAAACTAAGATAATCAGGCAGCTTTCATGGACAGAAAGACAATTATAGTGCAGGTCACAGAGAAGAGAAAGCAACGGATGATGACTGATATTCGAATCCTCAGTCCCAAGTGTGATTAAGTTCAGACAATAAGAGGCACTTTTTGATATTTAACTAACCAAAATCTCTTCCAGACCTTGACAATATGCAGTACAGAGACCTGAACATGAACATAAAACCAGATATGATGACAAGTGAAAACATTGCAAAGCCATCTATCAAACTCTGTCAAATCATGATATCATCATGATATTATTAGTCAACCCAAGTCTCATCAGAAGATGTCTAAAAGGTAAGTCCACGTTTGTAAAAACATGCAGTAGTTGTGTCAAAATCCTATTTCCTGTTGGGCAGCTTTCATGTGACGTGTTACTAAACATTCTTCACAGTTTTGTTGCTGATGCAGTTTCAAACCATGGGCGTGAGCATGGTATAAGGGTAAGTTTACTTTCAGGAGCAAATGAAAGAAATGCAGTACGTGTACGATTGTTGTTTGAATCCCATTAGTAAGTTTAGTAAGTTTCATTTCCAGGAAACTGGATCGAGAAATTGAAATTCAAACCTGCAAATGCCAGCCAAGGAAACCTATTGCTTTATCATAGGAGAAAACTGACCTTTTCTCCTATGATAAAAATTTTCCAAATGATTAGTTTAAAATACCCAAAGGACTATATTTCATGCTGCTAGCTCATTATTAATGATCACATAGCTCTGACTCGCTACTGTCCAGTTAAAGGTTCAACTACATCCATTTAAAGTCAGCGCTCCTCAGCCAATCCTCATCTCCAGGTACTCTGCAAGCTTCCATTTCAAAGCTCTGATGATCTTAGATCTCCTTCAAGTGCTGATTTCCCGTAAAGAAAACCCCCGTTCACCCTCCCTCTCTGTTCTCTCTTTTCTGAATTGGCATCTCAGTTTTCTTCCTTTCACTCTCCATCAGTGTGGGTTCTGCTTTTGACCCCAGCGGCATAAAAGAAAAAAGGAAAGGGAGAAAAAAGAAGAAGAGAGATGTGCCTCATTAACTGAGGCATCACGCTGGCTTTTCCAACTTATTGTCTCTCACACCTTATCCGTCCCTTCATCTTAAACTTGGAATAAATTAGCAGGATAATAATCACGCGTGTGCCATTAGTCACAAATGAAGTGGTTAATGCAGAAAAGAGGGAAGATATCTGATGCTGATTCATAAATGGGAAGGCAGATTGTTGTTAAACGGCACACAGCCCGTGCAAATTGGGTGTTGACATTGTGTGGCAACGTTACTGCAAAATTAGCCGGTACTCCCCCCCCTCACACTTTCTGATCATAACCTCTGAGAAAACGGCAGGAAAGGGACATTATTGTGGGGACGCCATTCCTTTTAACAAATACTTCAGGAGCCACTGATGCTGCCTTTACTTCCATCATGTATTTGCTTTTAATTCAAACATTCACTTGTGACATCTTAAACTATTTCTCTATTGAGAATAAAGGCATTACCTGCTTAATGACAGTCCTGAATAAATAGAGAATGGATGGGGATGGGGTCTTGATAAGAAAATCCAGTGTTTGTTCAAGTTGAGGCTACTGCTGGCTCAGGAATGTCTTTTGTTCTCAGGTGAAGCTTGGCTTGTATCCTATGTTTAGTCATGGCCTTACAACTTAATACTTCTAATATTTGATAGTATATGTAAATTGAGCCAAAATGGGATTTTCAGAGGAGACTCTTTTAGCTAAACTTGGAAAGAAGAATGAGGAAGATAACCTAATTTACTGCAGAGGACAATTATCATGGAAAAAAGCGAGGCGAGTGACACATCGTAGGCCGAGGTAGCATCAGTCCTCTCTGAAGAAGACAAACTGGTAGATTGAAGGTCTCTTGAATCCAGGCTGTTGCTGGGGGTAGGGGAGCTCTTGTAATTTGCAGAACTGAATCCATGGAGCGGGCATAAGGGAATAAGTTGGAAAGAGAAGAAGACAGAGAACAAACCTGGCAGGCACGTTGAGGCCATGCCAGTCCTGCCTGCGCCACGCGGTGTGGCAGGGGGGCAGTGCCAGGAAATGTGGCAAGAGGAGGAAAGATCAAACAACAAGGGCTGCAGATCTCCACCAATCTGCTCTGTATTAATGTCAGAGCCAAGGAGCAGCTGAACCAGACGTGATCCACAATGTGTGACAGCGATGTATGTGTGCGCATGCCTGTGTGTCTATATGACCACTCGCAGCAAACTGGACCCAATTCATAATGGCCTGGCGGTAGGAGAGAAAGCTCAAAACTGACATAGTGTGGAACAATTTTTTTCCAACTTGTCCTCACACAAACTTGAGGATAGCAAACACTGGTTAGTTTGCACTCAGATTGCACCTTTTAACTTATTTTCTGGTGCAGCTCTGATACAGAATCAGCATGGAAGTTTTCATGCAGGAGTATTTTTGCATTTGCCTCTCGATGTCAGACACACTGTAGCCCATGATGGAGTGGTGGGAACCTGGTGCCTGCACTGACACGCCTCTCAGCTCCAGTGGGCTGCACACCCGGGCATGCATCCTGCTCCAAAAACTTGTTCTGTATAGCCGCAATAAAGCAAGCAGACGGCAAATGAGCTCAGCGCTGCCATCGCTCCCTCCCAGACAGATGGCAAAATTAGACAATATGCTTTCCAAAATTACACTGAAATCACGTGGCTGCGTGTCTGTCTGCACGGCCGCCTGTCTGTCCACTCTCCCGCCCATCCGTCCGTCCCGCATGGCGTGGCATAGCACCCGTCCCTGCTCGGGTGTGGTGCCTGAGCGAGGAGGAGCGGCGGCGTTGTTGGAGATGATGAGGAAGCCGGAGCCAGCCTCATTGCTGTTGATTGATATCGGAGCGCTGCGACGGGATGTAGGGCCAGCAGGAGCATCAGCGGACTAGACGGGGAAGGGGGTGGGGGGGGGGTGTTACATGGGCAGCGGGGATTGTTGAGGGAGGGGTGGCAGGGGAATGAGCCTGTTCTATGACAATGCATGATGAACAGCCGGCTATTTGGAGTGCATCTGCAGGAGCCAGTTTGTAGCGCAGAGTCCTTAGAGAGATGTGGGAGGAGAGCAAATGTTTGAGGAGCAGACTCTGCAACTGCTGAATCTCCCAGCGCTTTGTGTATTTTTGGAGTGACACGGAGCATCTTATGACAATATTAGCCTCTATGCCTTCTCGTCTACTTGAATAGATATTTGAACCGGAGGTTGATAATGGTATCTTCCTGATATGGGAGTCTGTGCAGCAGAGAGAGGTCTACTGTTTCAGAGGAATCTCTTTAGAAAATCTTATCTGAGGGAAATTCCGTTATTCCTCTGCTATTTGCAATATGAGATAGCATTGCAGAAGTTGGCAGCGTGACTATTTTGTCATGTAAATAATTCAGCAGAGAAAACCCTCTTCATGGTTTTGCATTTATAGTCTTTAATGCAAATATGTTAAATACTTATTTGTTTGTTGCTTTCATGTGCAGAAGTAGAGGATCATCCCATCACATAAACTGGAACAGAGTGATTCAAATGAACTTTTTTTAAGCATGAAAATCACCAAATGTTCACATGCACTGATTAAAGTATCAATTTAAAAGTGAAAAACATTCTCTAATGAACTAAATATACGTAAACATAGCTATTACTGGGATGAAAGCAGAGCTGCAGATGGCGGGATCGTAGGATTCTGGACTGAGTGGTGCAAACAGTAGCCAGGCAAAGTGAATTAATATGAGAAAGTTGCACACTGGTTGAAAGAGTTGGGACTTTCTGAAGAGACTAATGGTATATATTCAGTAGAACGATCACAACCACAGACTGCTCATTGCTGGCTTTGATTGGCCTCCCGCTCTGTCGCTTGGGAGAAACCTCGGCCCCCTCAGTGACGGCTCTGTCTCAGACTTTGTGCTCCGGTTCAAGCAATTACGCCCAGCTACATGTTTTCATATGGGAAATAGATGAGGGAGGGGAGGGTGCTGTTGGATGGAGAGAAGGGGGTGCCGTGTGAAGAAGTCATTTTGGCGCTGCATTCTTCAGTTCCGGTCATGCTCTGTACTGACGCAAATTAAAACCTCCCCAGTAGCCTATGTAAATATGCTGCCTACCGCGCTGCGCTTTAATGAGCCATGATATGAAAGACATCTAAAACCAACGGAAAATAACTGGCCACTTAAAGGTGGGGAGCGTCTGATAGGTGACAGGTAGAGCCAGTTTAAGACAGTGTTGGGAGGTAGGGGTGGAATGGGAGGGGGGGGGTTTGGTGTTGGGTTTGCAGGATGATGGGGGCAGACCAGTTCTGGCATTCAGAAATAATCTGGAGCTGTGAGCTGCAAGCCAGGGGAGAGTAACCAGCTTTTTAGCCTCAGGCGTTTCACTGAATTCTGGGTGGTGGAGAGGGAGAAGGGGGGGGGGGGGGGGGGGGGGCAGCAGGTGGAGAATGTGAATGTGGGTACCTGGCGTGTGCTTCACTTTTTTAACGGGATGGTATGTTGTTAGGAAGTGAAAAGAGACAGCTACTACGTCTCCCGCCTTGAGACACAGCTCATTGTCACCAACTTAAAAAATGTACATAATTTCCCCCGCGCACACACCGACAGACACACTCAGCACCTCGATCCTCTAATAACCCGTCTTTTAAAAAACCTTACAAGGATTACCTATCTGCAAATCTGCTTTGTATGCAGAATGTGACGGGGGAATGGAAATGAGCAACTGTTCAAGATGGCGCCCACCAAAAAGGGGGACCACATCTGCACAAACCGATTAATCCGAAACATTCAGAGGAATCTCAAGTCATTTACAATATCACAGAATCCATAATCAAGATTCACTGGCAGAGCCCGGGTCTGAGGCACAGAGTCAATGCCCAGTTCAATAAGGGCTGATGGAATGTATAATTTCATGACAGATGCATGCATTCACAGGGGAATGCTGGCCCATTTTAACATTCACCGGTGGGTAAAAAAAAATAAAAATACAACAACTTACCCCCGAAAGGAAATACACACCCAGTTTTTAACAAGCAACAGGAGGGAGAAGCAAATGAAATATGTAAAATGTTTGTTCACTGATAGCAGATTATTCATAAAATGCTAATTTTAGTATTGAACACAAATATATGAGCATTGCTTGCAATAGCAACATAACGATTTAGCTATTTAGAAACACGGATGTAAATATGCATCTCTAATTGGTCAAATCCCTGTGTATTCACAGCACTAATTAGGATCATGTTTATTGTAAAGATTATAGGCTTATTTGTTCTAACAGGTGGCGTACTGAGAAGACACATTAGAGACAAGCCACTGTGGTCCTGCATGGACTCACATTGGGAGGAGACCAATTTAACATGAGGCAACTTGAACGCATTGCATTTTAAAATGTGAAAATGGGGCGAACAGATATGTAGATTTAAAAAAAAAATATCTGTGGCATGAATTGTTGGTTTGAACCTTGCCAAGCCATGCTAAATCCAGTCTTTAAAGCCACACAGCAAGCTATAAAGGTAGGAGCTGGCTGATAGGCTGGGGAGATCCATTGTTGTTGGGCCATCTGACAGTCTAACTCGTGAGGAAGGGGGAAACAGAGGAACAGACCAGTGGGGTGCCTTATGAATTTAGACTAAGTTGAGATTCAACATTTGGCCAAAACACACTCTCTCCTGTGAACTGTCAACAAATGCAAACCAAACCCAACAAGAACCGTGCTGGTGAAAGAAAAAAAAAGACATTTTTGCCAGTGCTTCTTTGTAATCTGTCATGGGGATTTACACGGGGACAGCTTTGACGACATGTGCCAGAATTGCTCAGGGTTAATGAAAGCAAGAATATAGCATTAAAGATGCAGTAATCACTATTTTTGTATTCCCAATAAAACCTGACTGTGTTCTGTGACGGCCGTCGCTTAAAGTGCTAAAACTTCAGAGAACAATCGCCCAATTCTGCAACTCTCCTCGGCTTTACAGGGTTGTTTTTACAGCCACTTTTAGCATGTTTCACTTTTGCAGCCTGTAACTGCAGCTTCTACTGATATACTCATTGTATGCCAACAGAGTAAAACCAGAATGCAGACAAAGTTAGCGTGGTGCAAAAAGCAACAAGACATTCAGATGTTTTCTTTAGCTTGCAAACAATCCAATAAAATCATCAGAGGTTACATGCAATATCCAAACACACAGTTGGTGACTAACTAGTCAATGTAGCAGCCATTTTTTTTGCTAATTATTCAGCTATTTTCCTCAGAGTGCTTCAATTCAAGAGCTAATGATCCTGTTGTAAAATCCTGAACGGCTACAAGCCCAATATTTAATGAAAAAGTAGCATTTTTAGCAGATAAGTGAACATAAATTTGTCTTTACTTTTCACAAAAGTGCTAAGGTATTGATAAAATACTCTTAAGACTACTATAATATGTCACAGCTGGCAATGACAGGGACCAAATCTGAGCTAAAATAGATGATAAATCTATGTTTTTCTAATTTCGGATTCCACAATGTGATGCAGTATCCAACTATTTGCGAGCCAGTACAGTCTAGAGAAGCTTATTAAACAAGTGTGGGTGTTTTTCTTTAGTGTATAAACAGATAAATGAAGTGGTAAAAAGACAATAAAAGAGATCCATTTTTAAATAACCCCTCTTCTAATCATAAATACACTAATCTAAACAGTTCACTTTCAAAATCTTTATGCTGTGTCTGCAACACAAAGATGCTGAGGCACAGCCGTTGGACCAGGTTGGGTAAGTCTCTACCTCAGGTAGCAGAGTGGCTTTACAAGGAGCCATCTCTGGCCCTGGCAACTTTGTGTGACCTTGTGGGACTGCATAACACAGTAAAATTGATTCAGCTTCTGTAATAAAAGAGCACACACATTATCAGCATTCTAATTATAATTAATACAAGCAGCAGCGGTGGACCCATTATTTACGATGGGGGCCCATGGTAAGCAAACACAATAATAATCTGCTCCATATTTTTATTGATATGTTGATGAATGGCTCTCTTTCACACAAAACACCAATGGAACGTCGCAGCGGCCGATCAAAAACGAGTGCTGATTATTTCATTGTCAGTTTCCTTCACCCCCCCCCCTCCCCCGCCTCCTGCACCCCTCCCGCCTTGCCTTTCCTCCAGCCTCTCCTCTTCAAGCTTTCATTAGCCCTTTGTTTGTATCACCTTAAGTCCGTGACTCCAAACCTCATTACACAGAGCCGGGTCAGGTGATAGAGACAACTAACCTCCAGGAGGTGAATTACTGTCAGAAATGTCCGACAGCAACATCACACAAGAGTCTGTGAGTTTTTTGCAAAGAGAAGCCCGGCGCATTGTCTGCAAGGAGACCTGAGTCTGAAGGTTTGAAAAGCAGGCACATTTAAGAAAATCTTCAATGTTAGTTTTTTTATTGCTTGGCTCTGATTTCAATACAAGAGATCAAACCATTAAGTTTGCACCTTTTTGACTATACAATTGAAAATTCTTGCAAAAGGCCCATCAATGAAATTTTGAACTATGTTTTTGTAAATAATAAAAAAAACAATGCTGTAACACCTTTTATACAACTAACAGTACAATAACATGTATTTAACCTTTAAATTTGATTGGTTCTTGGTTTTATCTTGCACCCCTAAAAGCATCTAAAATACTGTTCCAGTGGTTGAGAAAGGCTTTTATGTAAGGTTAAAATCCCTCCTTTTCTCACTGGATTATACAGTTACAGAACGCAGGCTGCTGGCATAGAATAAGAGAATACTTCTATATTAAACTGTGTGTGAATATTCTTTATCCACCGAATATCTGGTTTACTGAACACAAAAGACCCCACTGCCTCATAGTCAGAGTGTGTAAAATAAAAAGACAGCAACCTTCATATCTAGGTTAGCCTTTATAATTAGGTGTCTATGTAGCTTATGCCATTTCCCCTGTTTGATAATTGTAGTCCATCCTTCCTAATTTTGCAGAGAATCAGGGGAAAAAAAATGCTTATTTGTGCCTATCTTTCTTATTAATTCTCCTCACAAATCCTTGATTATTTTCCAATCCTTTCCTCTGATATCTCTGGCTCTGTTTGTCTGTTTCGCTCACTCCTCCACCGAGCAGTCTGCCTTCCTTCTCAATCGCCTGTTTTGTTTCCCATTTTAATGAACAGTTGGATTCTTTTATTTCTCTACAAGTGCTGGATTTGCCTTATCACCCCCCGTCCCTTTGAGGGTTGCCAATTGGTTTTATCCATGGATGTATCATTTCTTAGGCTTCCTCTTTTTTTCTCCACAAAGAGAAAGAACCACTCCGTCAACAAGCCTCTCCGGAGCCAGAGATTAAAAACCTCAACATCACCTACCTTCCAGCGCTACTCCCAACTGGTTTGTGTAAAACTCAATTAAACTTGTCCCCACTGAATTTCACATTACAGTACATTAAAAGGAAATTCTTCAAGCGTGATGACAAAGCTCAAACCTAGCTTCAGAGCTGCTATTTAGGAGCTTTCCTAAGCGTTGTAGTCTTCGGGGTTTTAGCCTCCTGTTGGTGCAAAAGACGCTAAACACAAAGACAAAGACAAGGTTTCTTTTAACTCGGGAGAAAAACAAACTTTTTGATTTATTTATTTACAGAAGCAGCCGAAAGTCACAACTTCTGCTTGATGCGCTGCATAGAAACAAGTTAGTCCCCAAATGAAGTTAAAGGCTGCTTTTTGATGATTAAAGGTAAATTCTTTCACAAGAGCCCATGACATAATGATAGCTGCCAACGGTGTGACAATAGCTACCTTTGTAAAATACAGATTATTATCTTATTGATCTCTATTTCAGAGCTCTTTGCGCGTTGACAAATGATTCCACCGCCTTCTTTCAGTCTGTGTGGGTGAAAAGGCAGCGTTCAGCGGAGCGTTGCGCTAACACAGAGAAACATCAGGTCCATGTGTACATTAACTTCATTCACATGTGATCATGTGCTTTTCAGCTACATGATAGCAAAGCCCAGATTTAAGCACACGAAGCGGGGGCTTAATATGTCCCTTTATGAGGAGCCACAGTTCTTTTGTAGTTTGTGGTTTCCTGCTGAGTGTGAGAAAACAAGTGCGGCAGTGAATGTGGAGGGTTTCCTACAAAGCAAGAACAGGAAGGAGGAAGGGAGGCTTGGCTCGGCTTCAGCCAGGTCTGGTTTACAAGAGGAGAATCTGGAGATTCGCTCCTCTTCCCCTCCCTTCCACTCTGTCTCTTGTTCTCCCCCGTACTGCTCAAGCCCAAGAATTTAAGGGCAGCTTTGAACCCTCTCGCTTTTCTTCAGTGCTGTAGCGTGCGCACACACCCTATCCCCCCCCCCTCTGTCAGCCACCCCAAGGTGTTTTCGTGCTGAGATTAGTGGTGGAGGTGCAGTCTGTGTTTTGGGCCAAACATGCCCATCTTTTGACACGAGGGCAGACTCCGACTCGGACTGGGCGACGGACCAAGATCACTCCCTCTTGTCTCCTCTGCTTCCTCCTCAGTCCTCTCCAGCACATGACATGTGTCACTGCCAAAGATCTGCACTGGACGATACGGGCGGTTCAAGGTCAGGGCAGCAGAGGAAAGAGGCAGGGGAAGAGGGGGGGAAAATCGGGTGGATCCTCTTCTTCTTCTTCTTTGGAATGTTTAAAAAGTTAATTTCTTCTTAAATACTTAGCATATTTCACGCTACTTTAAGCTATGAGCTCTATAATGTGAAATCTCCATTAGCCAAAGTTGGGGTGCTACAGTAATGCAATGGATATGTCAATTTTCTTGTTCTGGACAGAAAGAAGTTTTTCTGGGATTTAAAATCCATGTAATATTCATATTTTCTATTTCAGAGCACAATAGTTGGCGAGGAACTAAAGTGATTATACATAGCCAGAGTCCAACTCTAGGGCTGTTATCCAGTACAGTTTAATAAATCAACAGTGATAGAGCACGGTGCAAAATATTCTTTAACCACGTTTCAGACACGTCTTCAACCAGATATGTTGGAGTAGATGAAAAAAGAGACAAGAAATAAATATAAATTATTCCTTTACATGAACCTTTATGGAGAGATAAACCAGGACGCCTGTACATCTTGTATTTTGCATTATCACACATCAGCGTCATGCGTCTTCTGAGGCGGGTCCAGCAATAAAACTTCAATGAACTCCGAGTTCCACCAATGACCAAATAGTATTTCAGCATAAATGCATTTCTGAGGCAGGGTGAACTCCAAACAGCAAGGTAAACGGGGGCCACTGTGTAATTATTTGGCGCTTACAACGTCTTACAATTCAGATTTGTGAGGATGGCGAGCAGAAAATCTGTTTACTATGGAACTCCTGCCTTACTCTCTTCTATCGGATGGAGCCTCTGAATAATTCATAGCGAGCGCCATAGGCATATGCAGTGGAAAAGTGTTGGAGAATATCACACCAAAGATGGCATCCTCCATTATGTGCATCGTGCCCGGCGTGCCCACCGAGCCCACCGACCTCACATAATGTAATTGGATAAAAGTGAGATGCGGCTTATTGAGAAGCTACATAAGGCAGCGATATTCTTCAGAGTCTCTGAAATGTGTTAATTGACTCAAAAAGCAGCTACAGGAGAAGGACTGCATGGCTTATTGTCTTCATATATTTATCTACAACACCTCATTACTTTTTCATGCAGTTACAAGAAATAAGTGGAATAAATTTACTTACTACAGCTTGTGTTCAAAAGGCATGACCTCTCCCAAACAGAACAAGGGAGGAGGAGGAGGAGGTGGGGTGGTTGGGGGGGGGTATCACAAGTCTTAATTTAGAATGTCATTATGCTGTTTTGGTCCAGCAGAGATGTTTTTGTTGTCGCTTTACTTAAGTTGACAACTTGTCTCATCAGGATGTTACCGACTGAAACGCGGTGACGTGCGTCTTACATTTCACAATTGCCAAGTCTTTCATGTAAACAGACTTCGTCTCCGCTGACAACAGTCTTATTGACAGGTAAAGCCCCTGAGATTAGACGAGACGGTCCAATTAGTATCTCCCTCCACTGTCATGTTTACACACCCGAAGGAGATGAAGGTGATCAAGACAAATCCAGGGGACACAAGCAGTACTCGGATGCTTCACTCGACTAAGAGTACAAATACTACGTCGTAGTAATTCTCTTTTACAGGAGACGGCGCTGCAGATGTGTTATGATTCAAGAAAGAAAAGTAGCATCGGTTAAACCTAAATGGCTCCATTGGGTGCATGTAGCTTACTATTGTCACAAAACATTACATATGAATTGTTTATATTGTGTTAAAGCAGCATTTTTATAAGATATTTTGGTTGTTAACTAAGTCGATCTAAGTGTTCATATCAAAGGAAAATAAAAAGCTGATCAACGCTCAGACAATTTACTGACAAAAATGAACATGTTTCAGCCCTAAAGACGGTTATGTACTCCACAAGAACCGGGAAATGAGTTTTCTCTCCCCAGACTGCGAGAGAAGGTCTTTTTTCCCCCGTAACTCTGCTTTAGGAGCTCGCACAGCTTGTTCTTGACACATCATCTAGGCAGAACTTTTTTTGCCTTATAATTATTGTATGATTGATCAGAAACTTGAAGTGAAGGATGCACGGGAAAGTTATCACTTGAATGGATAGATTGGAACAGTTGGCTGAGGCTGTGATAAAAGTACAAAAATTCTTCATGTAAAGACATGGACATCATCCCGCGTAATATCCTGGCCAGAACAAACTTTATTTTTGCTATTAATGCAAGAAAACAAACACATTTTTGTGTCCCTGCAAAGCCCGAAGTCGTCACATCAGAAAATGAAGCAAATTCACTTAGTTAGCCTCTTGATATAAGAACTAGGAGTGTCATGCACACATCTGATAACAATATGATTAAGATTCAATATTTGCCCATATCACAAATATGATTCCTATTCGGTTTGATATGAGATGAGATGATATGCTGATTTAACACAATCGTTTTACAAGCAAAGTAAAATAAGAAACTCTTGTATTAAACAAATAAAATTGATCACATGTTCTCACTTCAATGTCTTACAAAGAATTTTTATAAATGATATCAGTATGTTTGATTAATATTTTCAGTGTAAATCGGTGCTTATTGAACCGATGCATTGTGGTAGATGGAGATACTGCTACACTCCAAATGAAAACCTTAAAACTCAACTAGCTCTAAAGCTAGAAATCCCATCAATGGATCTGCAGCAAGTTCTTCTAAAGTTTCTGTCCAGTTCCTGCTTAGTTTCTCTGTTTTCTATGCAAAGCAGCACTTACAGGATTGGTTTAATAAAGAAACATCATTAGGTAATAAAGACATCAAAATATAAGTCTATCAAATCTGTACTGAAGAGCAGCACTTAGGATGTTTTTAGTTTCATTTCACCATACAGGCCAACCCTGAAGAGAGGGAGTGGACGATGATGGATGTGGTGGCCATGCAACTGTAGAAAGGAGTCGGTGGGTAGGCTTGCTTAATTCTTGACATGAAATATTACCTGCGGCACTAGACAGAGCAGACCTGCTTGGATGGCGACAGAGATAGCATCCATCCCTTCAGTATAAGAAACAAACAAACAAACAAAAGCTCCAAGACCCCTGACCCGACAAAGGAAGTACAACTGATAAGTTCGTAGCAATTTCTTCCTCTTCTCCTGCTCCTCTCGCTTTTCTTTGAAAAGCATTTCTCTGCCTTTGGCCCCAGTTTCACCTTGCTACGCCTGTGCCCTTCTATTAAAGGTGGTAATGGCTGCCAACTTCCCTCAGGCCTTCTTTTTAATATTTGTCACTCATGAAAGAAAGAGAGAGGGGGGAGGGGATTGGGAGATGATAAATCTTACTTTTGCCAGCTAAGGGCTTCTATCTCCCAAACAGAATAAAATCCAGTCCAAAACACTGCTGTGCGCATTAGGAAGCTGTGGGTTTAAGCCTTGTCCGCCATGATCAAACCAGGATTTATGAAGCATCATAACTCCCGACAACATCCAGCGGCTTATTAATTTTATATATTTCTGTCCATTCCCTGATATTCCCGGCCTTGACAGTCACTCAAGATAAGCCAAAAGCGTTCTGACAGGATGGAGTGTGTATGTATTTTTCACTGTTCCGCTGCTCCCCTCCAGTAGAATAGCTTTAGTAGAAACCTTGAGGCTGCTGTGGTGTGATTTGTCTCTGGTTTTTGTCTTCACTTGCAACCTTCTCATTTGTAAGGGTCCTTAAATCAGCCTTGCTCTCTGCTGAGCCATGAGAACAGGCCAGATGCAGACAGGGAGGGAAGCGACTACAGAGGATTTGTGTGTGTGTTTTCATGTATGTCTCAATGTATGTTTATGCACACTAACACAAGGAGGAAGGAGGGGAGAGGAGGAGGAGGAAGAGGAGGAGGCGATTGGCTCCACCAGAGTATCGCACATGTGGTTGAATTTTAATCAAAACACTCACTAATCACCATTTACAGGCCGTCTATATAAAGGCCTGTTCTCCGATATGAGGGGGCAACATGCTGATAGGGTTTAATTTAACTAGAGTCTAGGTCGGAGGCTTGATTTAATGTGGCCCACAGGAAAACGGAGCAGGAGGAAGAGAGACAGAAATGGTAGCTCTTTATGCAATGATCACATAAGTTCACATCAATAAAGCCCGAACCCATTACCAGAAACACTACATGAAAGAGGAGGGGCCCCGAGTGAGTGCAGGCGGCTCCTCAGCAGACTGTAGCGACACAACCGGCTTTCTCTCTCTCTCTCCCTCCCCGCTGCCGCTTTACGACGCAGAAGAAGCAGAACAGGATCCTGACAGGCTGAGTCAAGATAACTCCTTTACCCTCCTGAACCCTGATTTGGACTTAATTTCCTCCCAACGTGTCCTGAATTTAGAAAGCAGATTCTTTTTTGGTTTGTTAGAAAAATATATTTCAGGCTATGTCATGCTAATAAAACTATGTCACCCAGATTTCCTTGAAGTATTCTGGTCTTTTTCTTTTTCTTCTCCCCCTCATCCCAGCAGGTCTTGGCAGTTTTTATCTCTCTACTGTCATAAAATGCTTGCTCAAGGTAAATCTGTGATTCGTTATAGCATCATATGGTCTTTACTTAACATATGAAGTGTCTTAAGATTATATTGAGGATATATAACTTATATTTCCCACACCAAGGCCGCCTGTAAGTCTCTAAGGAAACTCTGAGCCTTTTTTTTTGGCTTTGCACCTGTTACATCCATCCTCCTATTACTCCTCTGCCTGCACTCTTGACCACTGAGCTAACTAGCCACAGTGGCTATCACACTAAGACTCTATAGGATGCGCTAGCCATCTACAGCCCCACTGACTGGAGCAAACAGCACTAAGGAGGCAAGCAGGATGTAATCTCCAGGAGCTGTTGATACAGGGAAACACACAGGGTTTGGGTCAAAAGGATTAAAATGGTGGAGGTGCTGGTTGTATGAAGGAGAGGGGATGGGAAATATAGGTGGGAGCAGCGGGCGAGCCACCCCATAACAGAGAGGAGTGGGGAGATTACAGGGAAAATGGCGCAAGGGGGATTCCTGAGAGGAGAAGAGAAGCAGTGACTCCGAATGGCATTGGAACACAGCATTAGTAGGCGCTATTCAACAGTATGCAGGCTTAGCGAGCTCAGGGCAACAGGAGAGGTTGCCATGTTGATGCCGGCTTTCTATACTGTAGGTGACAGGTGTGAGGAAGACAGGAGGAGAGGGGAAAAAACTGAGCTGAAAACTTTACCGTTACCAAGACAAGACTTTGTGAGGTGCAACCCCTCCGTCTCTGTGACTGTCTAAATATTTTCAGCAGCGGAAAGAAAAACAGCAAATCTTTAAACAAAGAGGGGCCGACAATGCCGAGGCGATATTGCACAAGGCGACTTCGCCTGAGCCCCTTCATGCCTATGCAAACCGCACAAGGTTCGTTCCATCAACAAAACATGTCAATCACCTCGCTGCGGAAAAAAAAAAAAAGAAAAAACCAGAGATACGAGACTGAAACCTATCTCGCTCAGACCCAAATACTGTACTCACAGCCCACATTTCACAGTGTGTGGGAGAGCAGGGTTGAGAAAATCTTACATCAGTTTTTTTTTCTCCTTTTTTTTTTTCAATCCAACTATCCAAGAGCTCAGATTCCAGTTACATTTCACATTGAATAGACTTGTGTTTCCAGCAGTCGAGCCCTCTTCTAGTATGCTGGCTAGTGGAGCGATGACAGATTGGTTTCCACTCACTGCATGGGGGAGCACAATGGAGTGGCTTTGACAGAGTTAAGAGAAACAGTGCATCAATGCCCCCCCTCTCCACCCCACCCCATCTCTCTTTTTCCTCATATACACACACAGACACACATGTTGTTTCCTCCTCTACCTCTCTCCTTTTTCTTCTTTCTCTTTCTCCCTTTCTTTGCTTCCCAGGGGCTCAGAGAATGGATGGCCCTGTCTGACCCGGACGACACTGATGTCTAGTCCTCTACACTACTGTACCTACAGCACGCCTGTCTGCTCGTCTCTTTCTCTCACACACATAGGCTCGCAAAGAACAGAGGCACCCATCTCTGTCACCCAGCGCCGACAGGCAGAGGTCAGCAGAGCTCAGGCACTAAAGCAACCCGGAGGAGATTGTCTTTGGCTTGCGATCAGTAAATTTTACAGGTCGGGTCGAGGACGAGGCTTCAGCGCGGTGGCATCAAAATATGTACAAATCCAGATTTGTTAAGTTACAGTAATATAGCACAAGAAAAAGTAACTGAAAGAACTTGTGATTGTTTTATGAATGAACGATACACGTCACATTTGATGTATGATGCTGATGCAGATTGTCTCTGCAGGATGCATCATGGTGCGGTTTATGAGCGCTTGGGTGGAAAGTCAGAGATAATGCATGCAGGAGACCTATGTTTGCATGCAAGTCTTCCTTATTAGCTGACCTGAAGAGTGCTTGCATCATGCTCAGCTGATTGTTCCTATCATAACACTCACTCGGAGAACTTTTTATATGTTTAACGTGTAGCTAAACATATAACATACATGGGGGGGGGGAGATTGTGAAGGGTTTCTCAGCTTCAGGACGCTGCAGGTCAACAACAGCTCCTGGAAAAGTATACAATGAATGTCAGGGGTAGCATCAAATCTAGTCCAAAGAACGGAGTTTTAAGGTCAGAAGCTTTAAAGAACTGATGAGGAAGATTTAACATCTACACTTACAGTTAAAGCTTGGATCGACTCTTTGCTTCTAAGAAAAGAATCAATTCAAACCACTTTTTTTAGTTCTTTGACCTCAAAAATTGGCCCTCTGAACTATGCCTGATAATCGAAAAAACCAACCCGATAACAGCTTTTACTAAAGTATCTCCAAAGATTGGAAGAGATTTCTTCCAGGTTTACCAAGTACAACATCTCCATAATGCCGCTATCACACCTGCACAGCTCATTGCTGAACCCGCCTCATGCATCCCAGCGTCCTTACCCATGTCATTGGACTTTTCGAGGGCTCGAATTGCTAAGATCCCCTGACCAGATGGTGTGATAAAACAAGCCACAGATAAGATACTCTTACTAAAGGTGGCTTGCAGTTGTGTTCCTCTGTGTGCTGCAATGTGAAAAGAAAAACTGTGATATCACCCTGATACGGGGCTCTAAAGACTGGGCAATGTGTTTTTTTTTTTCCCCACGCAGGTGGATGTACAATCAATAAAATGGATTAGCTGCAAAGGTATGTATAAAGGTTATCGCCTAGCTCTCTGGTATGAACACAGAGGCGACCCTGCAAAACAATTTTGTAATATCTTGAACTATTTCCTCAGAAAAAATCTGATTATGTTTTGCCCAACCTAAAAATTGATTTGCAGGGGTATACATTATCAAAGGAGAAATGGCTCCTGCAACGCTGGGTCCTATAGCTTGAATGGATTTTTTTTCATTTTCAACTCTATTCCCTACTTGCAGTATCGCTGTTACAGTCAGTGTCGTATGCTCTTCTTTCAAGAAGGCGTCAGTGTTTTTCTTTGGCTGTCATGTCCTTTCCCCTTCTCTGTGGTCTTCTTTTCTTAGTATGATCACCTGCTCTCTCTCTCTCTCTCTCTCTCTCTCTCTCTCTCTGTTGCTTTCTCAGTACATCAGTTTCACTTGTTTAGCTCCACTCGCTGCAGTCCTGCGTCAACCCTCAGAGGGACTTTAACCATGCGGTTTTCCATCACACTGACTGGTGATCTAAAAAACCCTCCACCTCAGTGATTCCTCTATCTATGTCCCTCCATCTCTCTCTCTCTCTCTCTTTCTCACAGACACACATACCGTGCACACACAGTGACCCTCCACAAGTCTGATGAAATAGCCCCTCTTCCAAAAAAAGCAAAGCAAAAAAAAAAGGCAAAAAAAAAAAGCTGTGGATGTGCAGAAAGGCCCCTCTCTCCAGCTCCCAGCTTTTGTCTCTGATTATCCCTGCACACACACACACATACACACTTCATCTCAACCTGCTCCTGGATCTTAAATTCATGTGTGTGTGACTCTGACCAATGGCATCCAACAGCAGAGCTTTATCCTGAAGCACACTGACAATGCTTTTCACACCTACTTACCACAGCAGAGATGGGGGTGGTGGGCTGGATCATGCCCAGGCCTAAAAGCAGGCTAAGGGCTTTTAGAAGACACACACACGCACACACACACACACACACGCTGAATGGACTCTTTAATTACTGATTCAAGATCTTGCAGTAGATTAAAAAGAAGTCGCGGAGGCTTATTTTTTCATATCCGCAGAATTTTTCAATGAATATAAAACGGTCATTGATTATGCTGTTAAGCGAGGAAAGTTAAGAAAGGAAATATAAAGTACATATAATCACATTAACTTGCAGTGATTAATGTAATAAAATGTGATCTCTCTCCCCCCCCCCCCAGCAGTATTGAACACATGCAATACTGAGGAAGACATGCCCAGATATTAAGAAGAAGCTCCTTAAAACCCACTTATCCAGCTCTGTATGCAAAGACATCTGCAACTTATGCAGATAGCTCATAAAAGATTGATCAGCTGAAGGAGAGGGGACAATTATGGATGGAAAAAAGGGGGAAGAAACCCCACAATTCAGCTGATTGCATGTGTCCTACCTCCCAGTGACATAATCAGCCCTCCTGCATGATCAATACCAAAGCATTTCTTTTCATTGATTATACAATTATACAGAAGTTAAATCTGTGTCGTGCCCTCATGTAGAAGGAACAAGTGATGTAGCCAGTCACAATTTTTTCTTCTTCTTCCTTTTTTTTTGTAAACGTAGTGCTTAAAGTGAGCTCAGTGTAGTTCAGGTACTTCACTCAGATGATTATAATGCCATGAGGGTGCAATACATCACTCTTATTAGCCACACCGGAGCACAATGGTATCATAATTAATGGTCGCAGCAGGATTGAACGCTGCCCTGACATGGAAAAGTGGGCCTACTTAAGCTCTACAAGGCATTTAAATATGCAGAGTGAATGGCACAACCCAAACCCTCCTGCTCTAAGGACAGCCCACGCTCATTAGCCCGACACCCTCCGTGGCATTGATACAAGGACGACTGGCAATACTCTACACACAACACAAATCCCAAGCACATACTCCGGAAAATAAAAATAAAAAATGTGCAGAGAGTAAGGCTGCAAAATAAAATAAAAAATTCTGTGCATGAAAGAAAAACAAAGTCTTGTCCCTCATCAGTGCCCATCACGTCTCTAACGTTTCCTCCCTGCATCGTGGGTTTTGTCTCAAAGGCTGAATGCAGATGGACATATATGTGTCAGCAGCCAACGTGCAAGCTTCCTGTAATGGCGTTTGGTCTGTGTGTTGGTGTGTGTGCTTGCAGTGGATGTGGGTGCTGAGGCAGAGTGTGGTGTCTGGTGCATGTGCTATACTGTCTAGCACAGCGCGGCGGGAGAACAATGCACATAAAAGGCTGACGGAGGAAGAGTCTGGAGCTGACGTCTTTTACACGGCTCTGAATGGAGCAGCAGAAAAGTGCCTCTGTCTGCGTGTGTGTGTGTGTGTGTAGTTGCATGAGTGGGATGCAAAAAAAAAAAGAAGCAAAAAACACCTCTTGAATATAAAGACAGAAGCAAGGGAAAATAATATGTGTGAGTATGTGTTCCCATCTTGGTCATGTGTTCATAAATGCCTCTTGGATGCATGTGTGGGACGGTTAAGTCCTCTCAGATTACTGGATGATTTGGATTTTCTGTCCTTAACCTACTACACACTCTCCTTCTTCTCTTTACAACTTCTAAAATTGCTATTGTGGCAGCTCAGCTCCTCAACGCCTGCCAAATGCCTAAACCAGCAGCTCCTCTGCACCCGGCTCACTCCAGCCTGACCGTACCCAGTTATCGTGTAGCTCAGTGCAATCAATTATTGTTGCAGTGGAATCATTAATAATTTCCTAATGAAAACGATTCTGTTGATCTCTGTTGTCTTTTAATTAAACATAATTAGTCGGCTGCTCGGAGCTGTGGTGGGAACTCCTTTAGGGTACAATTTTGTTTTAATACACTGATAATGAAATTTTTACATTTTGTCAGTTGTTTAGTTATTATTCAGTCACACTATTTCGCCATGTTCCCAGATAACAGATAATAACCCCGCACCTCCTATTCGCCGCAGTCATTTTTAAAAGAAGAGGGTTGAAATGAACAATTAAATTTTGAACTGTAAGAGTCTCCTCCTCTCATGTTGCCAGGGAGCAGCGCAGGAAGCAGTGCATCTCTGTGCTTTCATTGCTCATTGAAAGACAAAAAAAAAAAAAGAAGAAGCAAATAATGAAAATAATAACACCTGCATCTGTCCGCGCAGGTCAAGGTGATTCAATATGCCTCAGAGGTCTACAGCAGCAGATCAGTGGAAAGAGCAAATGAAGGCATAAAAAAAGAAATCTGATAGTGAGGACTTACAGGATATGAAATAATACAAAGACACAGAGAGTTAGCTAATTCTGCACTGCCCGGGTTTATGTAAAACGGCCTGGTTACATTGGTCAATTTCTGCACGAACAATGGGCTCAGTTGCTCGGGAGACTTATTGGACATGCTATATCTGAATGTGGTCTGGCTTAAGAGGCTTACAGTTGAAAAGTTTAGGTGACCTCTGAATAATGCCCCATAATGTGGTCACGCTGAATGTGTATAGTTTCAATGGGCTCAGATATCAGGTAACAATAGGGTAAGCACAATGAAGGCGCACACTAAGAATGAATTGAGTCATGCATTGTATTTTAGCCCTTAAAAATGTCCAATTTAAAAAAAAAAAACCCAGTTGGCTCTGATCTGAATGTGCCTGTTTTCAATGGTGTACTCTGCAGGAAGGGAAGAGGTTTCATTAAAAGGGAAGACTTTATACAGAAAAGTGAAGAGTATTTTTTTTAGGAAGCTTTTTAACAACATATTATTCTAAATTGGCTCTAATAACAGAAACTAAAATTCCTCCAATCAGGCAGGTTTGCAGCAGTGGAACAGTCTCCACCTCTAACTTATTCAACTAGCAGATGTTTGATGAAAAAAAAAAAAAAACAGAAAATAAAAATCTAAATGTGTCTGAATTTGTTTCCTCTATTCAATCTTTCCTACTTTCCAGCCACATTGTTTATCACTGTGTTGTTTATCTGTGGAGAAAATTCTCCACTGGTTCCTCTCTCCGTCTTCCTGTCTGTCACTCTCTCCCTCTCTCCGCGCTCTCCGGTGTTACTGTAACATATAATTACTCTGCAGACTTGCTGCCTGTTTCTATAACTTCAGCGCTTCAAAGAGACTGTCGGAGTGTAGAGGGACGCATTGTGGGAGTTCCAGGTGGATTTCTCGATAATGAGTTAGCACGGTAGTAGAGCTGAGAGTTTTAGTAATGGCTGGCTGCTAAGGCTCTTCGTGGGAGTTTAATGTAAAACAAACAGGGCCATGCTGACAGCCTGGGAAAAACAGATATTGCACTTTTCTTACTTCCACTTCAGGGCTCTTGCTCCCTCTCACTGTAAGAAAGGGAATTCTAAGAATAATTTATATTCATGAAAAGGCTCTGTGAATCCCAATTTGAGACATTTAAATGACTCAGACATTACTCATGGTCTTTAACTTCCTTTTTTCTTTTTCTTCAATGCTTTTTGTTTTCATGGATGGAAAACAAACTGGAGAATTGTTTTTTTTTAATTAAATAAAATTAAATACAAAAAACTATATTGATGACCGAGAGCATCCTGTGTATTACTTAGCTGCTTGTTACACACTCTACTGCATCATGCAACCCTGTCTTCTCTACAAAACACAGTATTTCCCAACTTCCTGACAAGTTTCAGGGATAGAGGATGAGCAGAAATCACAGGACAGAACGCCCATCACTCAGCTACAGCTACTCAAACCAATCACCATTCCTTACTTAGAGATACTCCCCCATAGATTCACACTGGCAAGCATCCAAAGTGAACCGCTACTATCTTTGCAGGCAGCCTTAAAGAAAGCCGAGACCACTGAAACGTGAGCCAAAACATATTCCTCAGGCATACTGTGCATTGAGATATTCACTGTTTTCCATAAATAACGCATCTTAGGGAGCAATGAAGCGACCAACAGAGGGGAAACAGCGCCGGGGTTAAGATATAAACAATCTGGGCTTCTGCTTTTTTCAAGGTAGGAAGTAAGTTCCGTTGGACTTTCAGAGAAGCCTTTTTCCCTTGACTTGATCCACGCCACTCTAGATACGACGACCACAATTCCAGCACAGCTTCAAAACTCCAGCAAAGAGTTCAAATTCAATATTGAATGTGACAAAGATTTGACAGTTTCGGCACGCTGGCACTCAATTTCAATGTCACCTCCAGAGGGGTGCACAGACTTGTAGATTGGAATATTTTAAAGAAGCCGATGAAGAAGAATGAGTGGCATAAATCAGCCTGGATGCAAGAGTCACACGGCTGGACGGCATCAAACGCTTCAACCACTTTCTGAACTTACTCCAAGTCCATGTGCAAAAAAAAAAAAAAAGTAGCCACGAGCAAAATGTGGAACAATTTTTTTTTTTTGCAAGAGAAAAACCAAAAGGAACCGGCATCCAACCAATTTATCCAACGCACTTTGGTGAAGTTTCTAGAAAGCTGTTTGAGTCAAGTATTGGATTACACATCTGGAATTTCTAATATGTGTTGGTGTCATAATCATATTAAATCCTGCATGTTGTGATTTAGTTTAAAAACTCAAGTTTAAAGAGGTGAATCATGATGGAAACATAGAATAAAAAAAAGTGTACTCATGATGCCAAATTTTTGGATTTAGCAATTGTCTCCCAGCTTCTTTGAGATGACAAGAGATATTTAACTTCTGCTCTGAGATTTAAATTAATTCATCCCATTCAAACATTTCCTCCATTATCATTTATTATCAGTTGGCAAGCATGAACTGATTCTTGTGGAGGATTTAGAGTAATGAACTCACACAGTACAACACAGAGCAATTCTCACAAGGGGTCGCCTGGAGATGTTATTGTGTTTAATTTAATAAGGTCAAGTCAGAAGTGACAAACAAAGGAAATGCCAACAACACCCAGCTGAGGTGATGATGCAGATGCTATCTCCTGGATACGTATAGGAAGACTGGCAGAAAATACTTGCTTGACTTAAAAAAGAAAAAAAAATCCTGTTATTGGCCTTTTTTTGTTTCTTATAGTCAGTCTCTGTGCAAAAAGATTAGAAGATTTTAAAGAAGTGCATAATCTTCTTTAACAGCTTATCAAAACTTTAATGATTTGGTGATAAAGAGCACAAAGTTAAGTAGCCGGTTAAGAGGATAACTCCCCAGTGCAGTCTAGTGATTAGTAGATGAGAATTGGGAGACCGAAAATCCGGGTTGCAAATCCCACTCCTGCCACTTATTCACTTTGAGGGAGAAGAAGCTCCATTTCAGCTTTGGGGGTATTGTCACGGGGTAATCATTTTTGAAAAGTGATAAATGGATCCTCCTCCCTCCCCTCTTTTTTCCCCCTCTTTTGCCCTTTGGAATCCAAAAAACCACAACTTTATTTACGTATTTATTTTGCTCTGTCTCTTTGGTTAACGTCCGTCAAGACCCAATTACAGCTGCGAGGAGGCTGCTGCTTTCATGGGAAGTGATGCTCCAGACTGTGGTGTCATTGCTGTATACAGTTCACGCATCTTCCCAAATAAACCGAAATCTCCACTGATCTGCAACGGGAGCTTTTTAATGAGGGTTTGCTTGACACAATGCTCCAGACTGAGGAATTTATCTTCATGACTGTGGGTCATCAAAGTTTTTTGTGCTTTTTCGTGTCACTTTTAACAAAAAACAGCATGGATTTTCTGAGAGATGCTGGTCTCCCCCCCCACGAATATTCATGTAAATCCTCCTCTAGTGGGAGTAACATGAGTACCACTGATGTGGTAAAGATATGCGAGTGAATTTTAGCTGAGTTAGTGAGAGAGCAAATGAAGTACAGTGGCAAACCCATCTCCTCTTATGCTTTCCTTGCTATCTATCCTGAGATAGGGATTCACTTAGTTTAATAAAGAGGGTGAAAAAAAGCCATTAATTACCTTGTGAAATCTAAAGACCATTAACTTTGTGTGTCAAGTGGTGTTTCTCAGTTCCTAATCAGAGTTTTAGTGATATAAATTACCTTTTGGATGAGAAAACCTGATATGGCGTGAGGGAGTGTGTTTTTTGTTTTTTTTGCATCCCTGTAAATGTGTAGATGCAAATATTAGTGAGTGTCTGTGACTTTGAGAAGTGAGAAAGGAAAGTGGAAAACAGTGAAAACAAAACAAAACAGGAGAGGAGTGGATGGATTGTGGCGTGGCGTTCTGCGCTGAGCACAGATAACAGGATGCTGGAGCTGCTTGCTTACCTTTGCTGTACACCACGCAGTTGTTTTTGTTGTCTTCCGCTCCCTGCCAAGTCACATCCAGCAGCCACCTGGGGCCGGCGCTCAGCACCACCGGGACCGTGCTCTTCGTCTTCTGGTCGAGGACAGATAACAAACACTAATCATTTGCTTATTTTGGTGATTAAAGAAATATTAATAACCACTGAGTTACGCTCTTCCGCCTCTCTGAATGGCCATAAAGAGACAATTTCAGAAACTAAACAGCATGCAGCTCAAGTCCAGCACAGTCCCAGTTGTTGTTGAGAAGATTTAAAAATCAGGGCTGGTTTTTTTCTGTGTGTGTGTGTGTATGTGTGTGCGTGTATGAAGGCCTACAGACAAAGGCTTCCAGTGGCGGTTGGAGTGAAGACAAATGGGTGCAAGAGCCTGCATTGTATCAAAAAAGAGGAACTGAATCCAGCCATCCAGCATCTGATTGTGCAGATTACAAGGAATACCCCAGGTGTCCAGTAATCATAAAAAAAAAAGAAAAGAAAGAAAATAAATAGGATGGTGACTTTCAGAGAGAAGGAAGTGAGTGTTCTGCAGTGAACTTTGGGCACATTGTGCCTCACTATCACCAGGATCTCACTATTTCCTGAAACAAGCGAGGAAGAATTTAAAGAATCAGTATCCATTTCAAAGGGCGATTGAGGTTAGAGTTTTTATAATATGCCGGAAAAATTATTCTGAATGTGTAAGGTCATTTTTCTTCTCGGTCAGAGGTCAAATGTGGATTTTTATTCTTCTTCTGAAAGAAAAAAAAAGATAAATAAATAAAAAGGGAGATAGAGAGCACCAGCCTCTGTAGTAGATTCACGTGGTGCAGCGCCAGCAGATTTGCTTTGTTTATCCACACATGGTTTTTATTTTTATTTATATCTCTTTTAAAAATGGTGTGTTGGTGGTGTTGTGTTGTTGAGGATGGGGGTGGTTGATAGTCATATCTTAGGCAGCTGTGTACAGTGGTGTATTACTCAAAGCCACAGTGTCAGTATTTTCAGGCCATTCCTTTTGAACCATGTAGCCCCACCTCCCCCACCCTTTATTAGGATGTTACAGAAATAGTTTAGCCAAGAGAAAATGGGTTGGGTTCGCAATCTTGACATTTCATTTCTTTTTTTTTTTTTCCCATATGAGGCAGCCAGGGACAGGACACTGTCCATCTGCCTAATGCAACAGAAAAATACCAGCCCTCTCCTGCACTTTTCACTTACTTCTCCCCCGCAAAAGGCAACAACCTTCAAGGATAAATGCAAATGTCATTTGAGCATGTTAAAGGTCTGAATTGGCACAGATATGCACAAGAGATGAGTGCTGTGCTCCGGCAGTGTGCCTGCATGCCCCCTCCTCCTCCTACTCCTCCACCCACCCAAGTCTCTTTCCATGAACTCTATCTAGTTGAAGGCTGGAGGACAGATTTGATATATATTTATATAAATATTTCTGAAAGCGCATTATTTACAAATAGCACACACTTCTCAGAGAGCTGATAGGAATCTCTTCTGGAGGCAAAAATTAAGAAAACTAATTCAGACACTAAATAAAGATAGATTTCTGAGCAGTGTATCTTTATACGTCGCTCTACACGTTGGCAAACTACAACGCCAAACTGATCAAACGCAGACAGTAAATTGCGTCTGCTGATATTCTTATTCCTTCTCCTGGCATCTTCTTATCCCTTGCTGGCAGCAGATGAGAAAGAGAGAGGACCTCTGTAATTTAAGTCATCCGCGATTTCACATTTCAAATTAGCCTCACAATGAAGTCTTCTATCAGGCTAACCTGAAAATCTCACACCCCTGTCAAAGGAGCAGAGCAGACCGGGCGATTGTTGCTAGGACGACTATCTGAAATGGGAATCAGATTAACCCTTTCTCAGATCTCCAGACTGGAGCCATCTCTTATTCAGAGGCGAGAGGCCTCTCTGCCATCCCTCTGTGCCTCTGGGAATTCATGATATTCCAGCTGCTCTTAATGTAGCCAACAGAGACAAAATATCACGATAATGAGACATCTTCCCACTGTTAGAAGTCACACGAAATTTGTTAAATTCATGGCAGCAAATGCAATCTTTGCTTTGGTTACTGCTGTGGCTGAAACTTTCTAAATCCTTGTCATGTAGCGCTTTAATTGTCAATGTCTCCTTGGTCCCTTTTTGCTGGAAGCTGAACAGCAACAACCAATGACACCCTCTTAAGTGCACATTTGCATAAAGCATCTATAGTTACAATATCTGCTTTGTAAGCATGCCACATGTACCAGCCGCCTCAAAGACAAAGAAACTCACAGGAGAAACTGCATGCAACATATTTGGGATTAAGACGCTGTGGCGTCACTGCAGCGAGGAGCGGCTGCAAATGCAAATGAAAACATTAGTATAACTGGATCAGTTGGCCTAAGTGGCCAAGGCCGGAAGAAATGCAGATTGACAGGCAGAAAATTACAATTTGCCTGGAGCGAGGGCATGCATGCACGATGAACTTGATTTATGGAAACAAACTCCTCCGTCCCGCTGCAGTCACATAACCGGGGGATGTGACGTGTGGAGGCTTTTTCCGGTCCAGAGCAGCACCATGAAGGGAAAATATTCTGGCCCCTGTTGGTTAGTTTACAGGGAAACTATCTTAACTTTGTGTTTTTTTTTTAAAATACAAATGCTATTTCAAGATTAACAAGTGATATTTTAAAGAATAATATCCCAAAACAACAAAATGTTTGTGACATTTATATAGATACAGTCTCTAATATCAGTTTACAGACTATCATCCCTGTCAGAGCCTGTAACCCCCCCCAGGTCTCCTTCTCTGTGTAGTCTGTTATGGTTTATCCACCTTCTGCCTTCACTCCAGTGGTTTCAATACTCTCCCGGTAGTTTTCTTTTTTTCTTTCTCCTCTCTGAGCTCTGTTACCGTTGCTCGTGTAAGAGATACAGTGACCAAAACAGTGTAGTCAGCGAGGAAGTGATTACAAACTGATGCTCCAAATTCGCTATAAAATGAAAATCAATATTTCCACAAGTTGCTGCAACATAAAAGATAACCTTCATTGATTTTTCTAGACTTAGGCCTCTGTGATAAAATCTAATATAAATTTTCAGCCACACGGATTTGGATCAGAGCGGAGCAGGGGCTGAACGATAAGTTCCTCGCACATCTCTCAGACTTAGATTTTTTTCCCCCTTTCCCCTCTTCCAAGGCAGGGCTGTACTATTTATAATTGGCCCTGTGTGAGCAAAAGCTTCTATCAGGAATCTGTTCTAATTTTTATTACTGAGAAGCTAAAGCCTGTTCCAGATAATTTGGAAATTTCAGGGGAATTGTGATAGAGCTGATGGCACAGCCAGACTGACTCCAGAAAGGAGCTAACCTGTAATAGCCTCTGTGGCTGCGCTGATTAAATGTTGCCATAGATGAAAGACCTGCCATCACCGCAATAAATTAACCAATCACACAAATCCCAAGTCGCTACTAATCCCTCCTTGATACCATGATCCTCTGATCAGCTGAAGGAGGTGAAGAAGAAAGTGGCTTGTGACACTCAGCCTTCTTCTAACTCCCTGCTTCCCTGTGTAAACAACGAGCTAATGATATCACTGCTGACCATTTCACCACCACTGGCTACTCTTAACCCGCTTCATGGTCAGGGCAGGTGAAATCGATACAGACCTTGGGTGGGAATGATTATTTTCCTCATCGCACACCCCTCCTTCCCTTCCTCTCATCACCAAGGTCACTAACTGGCACTGTATCCGTCTTGATCCCACAGCTGCAGGATTTAGACAACTGAGAGATCAAAACCACTCAGTTTGAATACATCAAGACATTCTCTGGCTCTTCAACACCCACTTGGTGTGAAAGCCATCCCGCTTTCTCAGGAAAAACACCAGCTAATATACTCTACATGTAGTCTGAATCGACTTTGTTGACCTGGAAATAATTCGGAAGCTCCATGTTCTTTCTCCCCCACCCCAACGACACCAGCAGTATGAACATAACATGTAATCACAAACAGACAAAAAATGTATGGGTTGTGTCAAGTTTATATGCTCTCTGTTTCTAACATGGGAGTAAGGATAAAGGATTTGTACCTGTTTTACCAGCCAGTTTACAGCAGACAGCACACTCACACCTTGATAACGTCCATTGCAATTAGTTGTTCACTGCGATGAAACAAATTGCATGTGGTCAACTGGAAATTTCATTAAGCGAGATTTTCCTCTAGCCCTCGTTATCGCGCTGCGTATTAATATTTTCTTAGCCTCAAGGATGGATGAGTTGCAAGGGTCTTTTTTTTTGGTTGAATAAAACAGCCAAAGCCAAGCTCACCCTGTGTGTTCTCCCACTATTCATAATGGAAAAGAAGCTGCGTATACGCTTAACTAGCCGCTGCATATATATTTTTATTATTGCACTTGAAATAACAGTCTCTGTCAACATCCTACGTAGAGTGGGAAATACTTTCCATTTTTCAAGTCTGCCTTTGTGTCATTTTCTCCTCTTCTAAATGGCCACGGTTACATCTCCTGAAATGAAAAGATACCTACATACTGCTTTCATTCCTTTCTCTCCCCCCACTCTCTCCTTCTCTCTAGGGCTATAGCATCTGCTATTGGGAGACTAAATAACAGAAATATGCAGGAATTGCACACTAATTCCCTTTAGAGATAGATCTTGGCTGGTGCCCTGTCATAAATCAGAGAATTTCGATATGAAATGAGGCAAGCTGCTCTAATCATTTCTGCATTTCAAATTGGATCACTGGCTCAATCGCTTGGCTTTTAAACTGCTTGCCTAAGAGCAAATGTGAGGTGGGAGATAATTCAGCTGAAATCTCTGCCTGCTCTGTGCGGCAGTTAGTTTACTGCTTGAGTGCAAGAGAATGCTTTTTTCTTCCCTTAGCCCATCTTTCTCTTTTCAACTTTGTTAAATTGACTTTTCATTTTAAAATCGATTAAATTGAGAGCGTCACCGCTGTTCCCCGGAATCTTTAAAGGGACACCCATCACTGTGCGCATGTGCCTTTATTTGGCTGCTGCTATCATGGCGCCGCTATGAGGAATAAATATTTTCTCATTTAAATCACCTTTTATCCTGCTGACTGGACTATAAGCATCAAAGTTCATGTGCTGCTTTAGCTATTACTTATTTCACCGTGTTGCATTGCTCAGTGGTTGGATTTATTCTGACTATGGGTGGCATTGCATGACTACTCTATGTTCTGTTGCTTTTTTTTTTTTTAAAAAAGAGACATAAAACCAGATTAATGAGGGGCTCTTTGGGATCTTTTGTTTAAGAAGAAGTGCTTGATTATAAATAGCACATCTAGACATGTTTTAGTCTTTTACAATGAATCTTCAGCTTGTTAAATAAGAGACAAGTGTATTGAAGAATAGAGATACAGAAAGAGGAGAAGGAGGGGGGGGGGCACTATCCATCCTCTATTCTTCAAGACCTTCAGGCACATTGAGGTGCTCCAACTCTAAACCCAAACAGTTTAGTTTAAGCTGTACAGTACCTGCCCTGGAGACAAAAAGCCCCCCCATCTCCACCCTGCCTTCTTTTCTTTCCCTTCTTTTTCTTTCTTACCTTAACTTCCTCTCCATATTAAACTTCTCTAATCTTTTTTCTTCTATTTAGCACGTGTAGATCTCTTGTGTCCATCCCATACTTCCTTTCCCAAGCCCTTCAACTTCCATCTGTAACAAATCTCGCTTCCTTTGTACCCGTAAATGTTTAATTCAACTTCACGACTACACGCTACGTCTAATGCTTCTGTCCCAAGAACTATTTGAAGTTGTAAACAAGAGAAAGCCCAAATTTGTAATGCATGCGTTCCAGGACTTAATCATGTCTTGGAGGTAGAGCGCACATATGGACGTGTGCTCTCCTTGTGTTTGGCTTTGGTCAGGGGACAGAACAGCCTCGTCGCTTCACTACTCACTATTTGAATTACTCCAAATTTTCCATTTGAATTCAATTGGGGGAGAACTTGTTTGATCTTTTGCATGTAAGTTAAGTCTGACTCCCCGAGCGGCAAGGTGCTGTGTGGGGGAACATAATAGGGAACCTCTAGCCAGTAATGTTCACCTGTATGGATATTACCATGGCCCCTGGGGGTCAAGGTGCCAGGTGGCGTATTCTCTGGACAGATCCTCCCTTTTTCCTCTGTTAGGAATAAACATGCAGACACAGGATTTCTTCAAAGAGGAAGAAATGGCAGCTCAGGAGTCAATCAGTCAATGAGGTCACAACAAATCCCTGCTCTCATAACCACACATGGAAGACTAGGATCAGTCAGAGGCAGTAAATAAAGACAAACAATAAAAAAAAAAAAGGCATGATGCTTGAATAAAGCCCCTGACTTAAGATAAACCACGGTGGCCCCCTTTAGGTATTGGATTTTAATATTCTTTTGAACTCCCTGCTCTTCACTGCTGGAGTTATAAATTTCATGATGCATTAGAATGGCATCTACTGTATGTGATTTTATATTTCAGGAGGCTCTCTGATCCTGTGCTCCCCAACCAGTTCAGAAACTGAGCTCTAAATTTATCGAAGTGTTCAAAATAGTAATTATAACAAACACAGTAGGAAATACAAGACATCAAAAAATCACTGGAGGTTAGGAAGAAAGAGAAGAAACATATGAAAGAGTATAATGGACCAAACAAAGGTATGTGATTAGCACCACCTCAACGTCCTGCTGCACTGCTCAGGGGTTTGATCCCTGCGTGCACAGAAGAAAAATGGAGTGTTACCAAATCCACTGTAAAAGACCAACATATTTACACCAAGTTAAGTAAATAAGATAAAGATGGTGAACTTGCCCCTCACTAAACGCATTAGACTTGAACTCTCTTATCAGAGGCTCAGCACGCGGACTGTTTAAAGATGGGTTTCCCGAGCTGGAAATGGTCTTTGTTACCCAATTAGTTTGCTGACGACCCTGTGGTATAATATTCCTGCTTTGACAGACTCATACACATCCATTTAATGAGGCGCTGCTGGACCACCAGGGAGAGAATGGACACTGTCCAGACCTTCATCTCCCCTTTAGAACCTATCAGCTTTCTTATCTTTAATGCAAACCTTCTTCTTTTGGTTTTTTGTTTGTTGTTTTTTTTTTTGTCAGAAGGTTGGAATTTTTCTGCTTGGTTGGTCATCCATCCGGAGTCCTTTTGACTGGGTTTTTGTCTTTGGTAGGCTCGGAGCCAACTAGGCTTAAGATCAGAAGGCTAAGGCCAGGACAGGGGACAGGGAGGATTTATCAAGGTCCACCAGCAGGGGTTCGCATCCCTGTAGGGTGGCCTCCCCTCTTCAAAGAGGCAACCAAGAGCCCGTCTAAATTTCTAATAGTGACCACTCATATTTGGCTGTAAGTAACGTGATTTAAAGTTTCTCAATAAAAAGCTCAAATGGAAACTTCTCTAAAAAAGAGATGACAAGGAGAACAATTTCTCCTGGATTGGTCAGCGATCAGCAAGCCTTCCAAACTTACTTTGCACTGGAATACCAAGAGGACTATCAGGGGCTTGCAAATGAAAACAAGCCAGGATTATCTCCAGCACTTCTCAAGAAACTTGTTTCAATATAGTATCGCAAATTACAGCCACGACAGTGACAGATGGCAAAGCAGCTGGCACCACTCAGCTTTGTTTCACTTTTTCTTTATTTTGGCTTCTTCCTCATTCTTGTTCCTCCTCTTCTGCCTTTGCAGCATTTGAGATCTGATGTGTACAGAAGTGAAGGATAACCGTTCATTAGGGAAGCCATATTGCGCACAGTAATACAAGGTGATATGTGCGGAGCCGGGGACTTCGGAGCTTAACTGTCAGACTATCGTTCTGCAAAGACTGAGGCTGAGCTTCGGTTATTTGTTGCCTCCTAAAGCCGAGCAGATCACAGGTGAGGAAGCATCTCTCCAAATCTCCTACCAGCAGTCATTCAAATTCATAAAACTCTGGAGATAAGTGCGTAAGTGATAGTGTGTGACTTATGCTATCCTGAATGGAACACTTGTTCATGAATGTTAATGTTCATACCAAGCTGTTCGTGGATGCTTACAACATATAGCAACCATAAGCATGCAGATACATCTCCTCAGTGTGACAGTTTGTTATCCCAGATGGGTCTCAGGAAGACAGCAGTCATCCAGGGAGCTGTGAAAGGTGGTGGTGGGGAGGGGGGGGGACGGAGACACCCAGCTCACCCTTAGAGCCCTACTGGTGTGAACACTGGATCCCCACCACCCCTTACCCCAGCATCTGAAGCCTCACCGGGGCCTTCAGTCATCACTGGTCCCTGCTTTGCTGCAGCTGAACAGGCAGCTGGAGGATGACGACTGCCTGCCAATCTATTCCACTTACAGTGGAGTATGGTGGTGGAGACATGCCATCTGATTCCCACCTTAGCTACATTTCTGTTTAAAAACTTATTGAATGAAAGCACTTCATCCCTCCAAGTCATTCGCAGCAGGAATTAAACAACTAAACAGGGATGTTCTTGAACATTTTTAGCAGATAGTTGCACATTTGCACCTAAAAAAAGGAGATTTTGCTGCACATAGAAAACAGGGGGATAGCACAGGTTGAAGAAAGATTTAGAGGCATACCTTATATGTATTAGATATACTGATGTATCATATGTACTGATGTATTATATGTGATGTATACGTCATAATCATCATGAAATTTTAAGTATGTACATTCCAGAGGCCCCTGTTTTAAATGCATTGTAATATAATTAATCACAAATTAAATAGTTTGAACTAGATGCATCCTTGACTAACAGTTAAATAGTAATATGCAGGATGCATCAGTAATAATAGACAAATATTGCATCAATGTGTGACTCATGTTACTGCAACCATCAGTGGCAAATAATTAATTTTTTCTTTTACTTGATTCATGTTATTAATGGAGGCTGTGTAGCTTTTACTGGGGATGGGCAAAATTAATCTATGAACAATTAACCGATCATTAAGAGTTTAATCGAGGGCATCATTTTTTAATCGATTAAACTAATGCATCTTTAGACTGGTGTTGAAGTTGTATGTAAGCGCATATTTTCCAGTGTACCCACTGAATGAATCCTGTTTATCTGCCACTAGAGTCGTTAATCTTGTAATAAAGATCTCAATGAGGAAACATGCTGGGGTTTTTTTCTACTTTCACTGCATTTTAATATAACGTATAAATACAAAATTTTGATATAAAAAATATTAATGATTAATCGAAAATCAATTGTAAATTTTTTCCAATTGATATATTAAGATGATTTAATCAAATTGCCATCCATAGCTTTTACTCTACTTTTTAGTGAACTGAAGGCTCTGCATACTTCTGCTGCCATTCATCATTGTATCATCGATGATCCAAGTCTATTAAGTACTAATGTTCCACTGAGGTGACTGCTTACAATTGCAGGGAGCGAAAAGTACAATATTTGCCCCTAAAATGCAGAAAGTAAGTAGGATTAATGAGACATTTTGACCCAGTAGTGTTCCTTTCAACACTGACTGTAATTATTTCCAGATGAAAAAATGCTGATCAAAAACTGGAGGTGTGATATTTTTCTTATTTTTGGTAACACTTCCAACTCAAAACGTGTCATGAATTATGCTGCGAACGATCACCTCCTTTGTGTTTGTGTTTGGATGTAGTGACTGTACCCTGGGCATGTTTGAGGAAACTGTGCAGCCATTACTGTAAAGTGAACACAAAGCAAATCAGTGAGTCCAGCTCTGCTTATCAGGGGGCCTGCCATATCAGTTTGGGTAGTTGTGTTGTGATGTAAGGACAGCAAAATGTCAGGTTCACTTGTAGATCAAGTCAACCATGTATTATCTCTCAAACAGTGGAGCTCAGCTGTGGCTGTAATAGCTCTGACTAGCTGACTGGACTGAGTGCTTCACGGCTAATGTGGGCGGCTATGAGTTCCAGATATGCTCGCTAAACTTTGAGGCTGGAAAAACATAAAAAAAGCAAAAATCAAGTGTGTTCTTTTCAATCTGATTATATGACTAAAAAAAAATAAAACAAGAAATGTTGATTTGTATGTTAAAAAGCCCAGATTAAAAATGTTTCTTCAATAGAATTTGTTTGGATGTTTCCTCCTTCCATTTAAGGACATGAAAAACCATCGATAATGCCATCGATAAATATATGGATGACACCAAGCAATGAAAAGCAGGCCAGCTAATTACCATTTTACCCATCTGAAGAGACCCCAGCTCTGATACTGGTTTAAACCCAAGAAATAATTGATGCATGCAATCACAAATTGGTTCTCCGCCTAAAATTTGGGCCCATTATTTCATTAGATGAAGCCACGTTCTCGCTGCCAAAATTATTTGTGCGTCCAACACAGAAATTCAAATCCTGTTAGTTCTGATAATGTTGGACATTTTCAAGCCATATCCAAGGCAGTGTGACTTTCAGATGGAAAGCAAAGGCCACCTTTAAATGCAAACATAAAGGGAAATGTTTAGACCTCAGCTTTTTTTTTGCCTTCTCTTTTTTAGTTAAATGGATTGTTTGTTTGTGTGCATGCATATTTGATGTTGTGTGCATGTGCATGCGTGATTTAGCAGCTATGCTACAGAGAGGTCCTATCCTGGGGTGCCTTCTTGCATATGTAATTGGATGTTACTGTAAATAATTGCCTGGGCATGTGCCAGTGTGATGATGGCGATGATTTGTGTGTGTGCGTCGGTTCATGTGTGATTGTGTATGCGTGCATCGTTCTGTATGTTTGTGTGAGTCTGTATGTATGTATGTGTGTACTTGCGTGTGTGTGCGAGCGCATCTGCCCCATCCGTACTCCACTCTCAAGTCCCACTGATTCTCCTTTCCAGCCATGTTGAATCCTCTTTTCCTTATCAGGCGAGCCCAGGCCTGCATCAGGCTCTCCTTGCTATGACAGAGGCTACAACAATAGGCCTGCGATACCGCTGCTTAGCGCTGCGTTTCGGAGGGGAAACCTGCCACGGGCGCAGATTAACTACAACACACACACACACAAAATAGATTGCAGCCTCCAAAACAAAACATTTTTCAGAATGCCTCCTCTTGATTAATGAAGCAATGACAAGAAGAAAAATATAATTTCTGAAACAGAAAAATCCGCCACCACTTGTTAAAGTTTAGGGGTAGCTAACAATAAACATAGTGGAGGGAGAGGGTGGGCAAAAGGGGTGAGATAAATGGCTTGAGTGATGGTCTGAATAATTTCTGGAGCAGTTTTTGGTTGCACAGGCCCATATTCCTACCCTTGTACTAAATTACACAATAATCACACTCCATCGGCTGACAGCCTCTGCCTCTCTCTCTGTCCCAGGTGAAAATTAGGACAGTATCTTGACATTTTCGCTCTTCTGTAGTCTACAAGCTAAAGCTCTCTGTTCACAGCCAAAAGCAGCACACTGTCTGCGCTCATGCCCTCCCACACACCAGCATGCTCACAAACACTAAGACCTGAAACACACACTTAAGCGCTTGTAGACTCAAAGACGTGGACACATGGTGCATATGTATTAACATGAGAATATCGACTGCATGCTACGGAGGAATTCAAGGCCCTGTTTTAGTCTGAGATTGAGTGATTTGAAATAATTAATTTAGGCTTGATTTCATAACAGAATTGGGGGAAAAAAAAGGAATGAACAAATAAAATTTTCAATAGGCCTGGAAATATGATGTTTACTTTAGGGTGTTCAGACTATGAGAAGACTAAAATGTTATACTTAATTAGTCAACATCCTTATTGACTTATTATTTCCTTGTAACCTGCAGATTTTCAGGTCATTGGCTTTGAATGGAGGCCCCATCTCATCTGTTTTAATCATAAACCTGTGCGTGTTGGGCAAATACAGCAATATTAAGATAGAAGAAAAGATTTGGAAAAAAAAAAGCCTGAGAGATATTAATCTGGAATTAAGAGAGTTTTATGTGTTTCAATTACTGTGTAATTGCACTAAAAGGGCCTCAAAACACATAACAACCAGAATTCTATTGAATCCAGACTCATTACAGTTGCACCTTGACTAAGCCCCAGTAATTAGCACTGGTAAGGCATTGTACAAGAGGCGGCAACACCCTCATCAACACACATTTACAACACTGCACTAAATCTGCTCCTCATTAATAGCTCGCCTCCCAATCAATTATTAACACCTACAATGGGAGCCAGGCACACCGGGGCCAGGCGTGTTACTCCAGGCAAACCATGGGCCGCCTTCTCCTCCTGGTTCTGTCCAGCATAGGTAATTACCGCCTTTAAAGACACCTGCTACTCAATAGCTTCGACCCAGGCTGTTAATTTAGCCCCCCGATCGCAGACATTTATGTCTGAGTGTCACTATTAATTTGCGTTAATTTGAGAGGGAGTGTGAGGAAGCCGGGACAGAGGCGTCGTCGGCAGCCCGGCTGAATGTGCTCGTCGCTCACCTGCGCTGGGGCTCCGGCTGTAATTGGAGTCTAATGGTCTGATTGATCAGTGTGAGAAGTGAGGGATGAGACGGCACGCTGGCAGCTCCATCAGTCACACAGGGAGGCGAGAGGAAGAGGAGCAGAGAGGGGAAAGTGGCTAACCACAGTAGCAATAAACCAATGCTATTTTCAATCCCTTTCACGTGATTTCTTTTTGTCTTTTTGTCTGTTATTTGCTTTGACTTCGCCTCTCTTGTCTTCCATTGCTTTACAAAGTGCTCTGACCTGGACCAATTACTCTGTTTTCACTTCACGTGACTTGCTCCTCTGCTTAGGCTGAAACTTGAGCCTTTTACTGAAACTCTTCTATTATCTTTTTGGAAAAGATCAAAATAGTCACACGCTTGGATGGAATACAGAAGGATGACGAGCATATAAAACTACCTCAGTAAGGCCAGGCATATGCGGCTGACAGTGCAACATGATTGTGCTAACAGGTCTGCAGCAGCAATAACTACGACTCCTGTCCCCCAAGCCAAGCTGAGCCCCTGGGGTCTACAGACCTGCCACGGAGACCCATCAGCTGTGAAATCTGCTTTCCTCTTTGATAAACGGTGGAGATGTGACCCTATCTCTGTCCTGCAGATGCCCAGATTTCCTGTCATGCTTTTTCCCTTCTGTTTTTTCATGCTCTTTCTCTCTCCGACTCACTCTATCTCTTCTCATTCTCTCTTTTTCAAGCTTTACACCTCTCTTTCAAAGCCTGCCCGGACAACTGCACGAAACGCTCCACTCGCCGTTCTTTCCCAGCATCATCCATCACTCCGCTTCGCCACTGAGGTCTGTCGTCCACCAGCGGCCAAACCCATAGGCCACAACGGACACCAATCCCCCGTATGCTGCCTCCAGGGACCCCCCCCACACACACACACACACACACACTTCCTCCTTATACCCTTATAACTCCACACTACTACTCCCCAGAGTCCAGTCAAACCCAACACAATTTTCTCCTGAATGGTTCTGTGTGTGCCAAAGTGCTTCTCCTGTCCAGTTTAATGTGAACGCTGCTTAAATTCTCCATAATTTCATTATTTACAATAAGCCACTTTAAGGAGTCATTCCACTTTAGTCCCTATCTGGGCGTCATGCCAGGGATTGAGAAACGGACCTGTGCACCGTACGTGGCGGCTCAACAAAAATAGCTTGACCTCTAAAAAGTCCCATCTTAAATGATGTGTCTGGATGGAGGGATAAAATACGTTTGATTTCAGAGAGGGCATATCAATATCTCACCAGTGGGTCATGTGTTTCAAACCTGAGAGAGGTGTCACTCCTGCCACGTACCTGGCTGCCTTTGGGTAATTCATTCACCTTTATGGTTTCAAAAAATCTAAGAGAGTAAAAGGAGATTTAATAGTCTACGGAGGTCACACTTCATAAGAATGACTGAGAGTGCCTCCTAGCAGAGGTAGAGACCCCTGAAGCAATGAGCCTTTATTTCTACCTCAAACGCTCTCTACTGCCTTCTGACCCAGCTCTGCGGCACTGACCACATGGACATGTATTAAAACTAGCCAGGCTTTCTTCTTCTCCTTCTCTTTCACCTCGCTCTCCTCATTCACACATTTGTTATTCCAACTTTTCCCTCTCCAGGTGAGGCGTCCCGGTTCATTTTCATCTTGATTAGTCAGTATTTGAAGATTTGCACACCTCCCTCAACCTCCCACTGAAATAACTGAGATAAATACTGCACTATATTAGGGATTTTTGCCAAAGGCTGCATGTTTAACAAGGCAGCAGCTTGATAACTAGAGGCTTGATTATAAAAGAAAGAAGTAAAACTATGCCACTGTAAACTAGAGGATTCCCTTGTGGTGCACAAAATATAAAATTGTGAAGTTTCTGGCTTATTCAGCGTCTAAGAAACAAAGTAAAAAGTTACACTGAACATTAAAAGGAGGCTCAGTTAAACAAAACATGCCAGTTGGGTTGACCTAGCCTTTAATAAGACATAGTGAGAGCCTGCTAACAGCCTGAACACGGCTTGAGAGATGAAACTTGAGAGTGGAGAAGGGCAAGCAGCAAAGCATTGAGAGGGACCCCTGGAGAATAGACACACACGAGACCCTTAAAGGCAGAGCTTCTTCCTCTGCTTCTAATTGCGAGGGAGGTTTGGCATATTCTGTGACTCCTCCACAGCCTATTACAGGTGATGACCAGCACCTGCTCAGTTAGAGAAAAAAAGGAAAGAAAACAGCGATAAATTCCTCAGAGGGTAGTTAGTTCAGAACTTATCACTCTCGCCAAAAGCAACAATCAGTTCTTGCATCTCATTCAGCAGGTATTGTGATGAACTCATTCAATTTGTATCTATTGAAAATATTCAAGCAAACACAATCCAAAAAAGATTGTCTTGAATCAAAGCCTCTCTGGGGAATTCATGTGCAGATTGCTGGAAAAATAGATTGGGGGGGGGGGGGGGGGTATTACTTTGGAAGGAAACTTGAGGTGTTGCTCTGTCAAATCACTTTTCCACCCAAGGATAACTGGCTTTACTCAGAGAGAAGCCATATTTCATGGCTATAATACAGCCTGAGTTATTTAAAGCCACTGATGACTTCAAAACCACAAGGAGAGCTTAGAAAACAGTCAAAACTGCCCTGGAAATGATTTAATAAAGTTATGCATTTAAGGAATCTGAAAAAAAAGGAAGCCTCCGAGTCTGAAATCCTCACGGACTTTTCCTTATGTGTCTTAACAGGATGAATGCGAGGCTGCTTATGACTTTAATGGGAATTTCTTAATTAATCCAAATGCAGAATGGAACATCAAACCCATGAAGGACTTGTCACTCCACCAGAGCAGCGGGTCAGCACAAGCCTCTGCTGGGATCTTTGAAACCAGAGATATAAAGCTGCTGTGTGCAGGGTAACGTCAAAAATAATGAATTGTGACTTCATTCAATTGAAGCGTGGCTCAAGCTCTAAATCCACCAATTAAAATGTTTTGTCTTATAATATGCCGATTAAATAGTTAAAACAAATGCACTTCAAAAGCCTAATGTTTGGATTCAGTTGGATCCTCAGAGATTTACCTCAGTAGGTCCGAAAGTCACGGAGGCTGCTATTAATATGGTTTTGATGTTGGACTTTCTAGCAATCATGTTAACATGGCTACTGTAGAGGAAAGGTTGCTTAATTCTTTCTTCCACTTGCATATTTAATCACTTATCTTCTTGCTTACAACACATTATGAAGCTTGCAAATAAAATGTGTTGTGATGCCTTTAATGCAAAACTGTCAAACTGATGTCTGCATCGAAATTTGTCTCAAATAAACCTGGACTACCTAGACTAACTTGCTGTTGGCTACTTTAATTGCTTAATTTCAACACTCTTTGATTATTACAATGCTTTTTATAAATCTGCTTTGATCATAGATGTTGGGAATTTAATCATAAAGTTTAAAATCAAGGGGTTCATAAAGTGTTGAGATCTTCAGGTCACCCCAAATTTCTCTGAGATCCTTGAAACAAACAACAGCATGTGTGACTAAATGAGACAATGACTCAGGTCCTATTTACTTACCTGAGACTGGATGTTTTTCTAAATAACCTCACGAAGCAAAAATTTATTGCACTGTGACTTCAGATCCCTCTTTTTAATTTGTTTTTCTGTTGATCTTTCATTGAAAAGATACAGTTGGTCAGAAGTTAACCAAAATGAGGACATACCAGTGCAGTGGTGTCAGTGCTCATCTCGATCTTCCCTTCGAAGGGGCCCCATGTTGTCCCCACAGGGAGCTGCTGCCGGCTGTGAATCCGACGCTCGCCATCTTTAAGGAATGCATCCAGCTCTCCTGAAAACATATCAGAATGCAAAGTTGTCAGTGACGGTGCTCTACAAAACACACAAGTTCCACATGAAATCACAGTGACATTTATTCATTGTCCTTTTCCCTCACACTTACATGTGTGATCTTATTGTTGAGTCAAAGCCCTGCTACAGCGAGACATTTTCAGAATGGATAAGCAAATCAAACCAGCATCCATCTGATGGTGTTCCTCAGACTCCTGGTGCGCTAACCTTACTTGAAAGGTGTCTTGTGTAGAGATAATCTCTGTGAGACATTGCAGGCTCACTGGTGAGAGCAGCTAGTGGCAGGCCTATTTCTGTTGTTCCAGGAAGGCAGGGCCCTTGTTAGTGCTCTGCAGAGCTCCAGTTAATTAACAGCGAGACCGGATAGCACTGTTAGTACTACCGGTGCTCACCTCCCTGACACCCACAGCTATCTTATCGCTTAGATTCAGTGTACTTTTTGGGATGGTGATTAATCAAAGAGTTATGATAAACCTCATGACAGGCTGTGACTTAGTTTACAGAGAAGGATGTTTCCCTTGCCTGTGAGTGTGTATGTGTGTCACAAAGGGAATCTTTGCAGCTCTCAGCTGTAGACTTCCGACCGGTTGCCTTGACAACACGAGAAAGTCTTGTCTGAGGAAGTGATTCAGAGATCTACAACCAAAAGTCCAATCTTTCATAAACTTTTTAGAGACAAAAAGTTCAGCTAACTGAAAAAATACTGTTTTATCTAGAGTGAGTCATGTTTGAGGACTCCACTGGATGTGACTGGACTCAAATTTGGGAAGTCAAAGATATGTGTGAGCTAAGATATCTGTTAGGACTACTTCTCTTCCAGCATATAACAAACCTGCTCATAAAAAAGTCCAGCAAGCAATGCTAACACACATCATTATTATGCTAACACATAGGCTACATGTTGCTAGCATTGTGTCTTTTTCATTTTTGTTAACAGGTGACTTTAGGAAGTCAAAGTTATGACTTATGACAAAGTAAAGACTATTCTGTTATCACACTTCAGCATAAAACAAACTTGCTGAAAATAATGCTAACACATATGATTACTATGCTAACAAAGGCTACACACATTGCTATTATTGTGTCTTTTAATGTGTTTGCTAACATAAGAGGGGCCATCTTTGGGAAGTCTTATGTCTTATGCGTTCCAGTTGTCTTTGGAACTCGTAATTCTGACATAATCTTGCCGGAAATGACGAAGCGATCTTGGAATTCCAAGCTGGGAACTCATTATTTGCAGAGGACCAGAGATACCAGATTTAAAGACAACAAAGGACTACCACTTGTAGTCTTTTGTCTTTATCAAAACTCTTTACAATACATTAAGTCTCTGTTAAGTTTCTAGAACAACAGCGGGCTGTTGTTATCAATAGTTAGCCTATGTTTTAACAGCAGGCTTGTTTGAGAAAAATCGCATGAATATATGTGGTTTATTATTTGATTATCAATAAAACTGTCTGGAGTTCTCATACAGCCCGTTTTTACAATGGGTGTGTGATTTTCTACTTTTATACAGCATTTGCAGACGCTCACAAATTGGCTGTTTTGGTGCAATGGGAACACCAACAAACTGGTAATGACGTCACTTACTCTCCCCAGCTCGGAATTCTGAGACAACTGGAACGCACCATTTGTTGTAGAAAATAATTTCTGTTCTGCTATGAATCTTTAGCATAAAACATACCCTGCTAAAAAAAAAGAAAAAAGATGCTATTTTAGCTCTGTATTGCAGCATTATTATGCAAACAAAAGCTACACATGTTGCGAGCATTGTGGCTTTTAACCTGTTTGTTGACGTGAAAGAACGAAGAATTCAGGGCATTGGCTTTATGCTGAATGGTGTGCAGTGATCACTGAACTTTCTGACGTGTTTGTGGTACAATGACCTATTCAGCTCTAGTCTACTCTGTAAATATCAACCGTGTATCTGCAGTGCGCTATTGTGCTTGTCAGTTGTGTTGGTATGGAAATATGTGCTTATGTGCTGCTTTGCATGTATAAACATGATCAAGCCTGCTTCTAATGTTACCACCCGCTACAAATGATGCCCCAATGATCATATACTCATCAATGCTGGTCATCCCTGTAACAATGAAAAGGTAAATGTCACCCATCATAAAAATCGGCTCATCAGACTAAATCTCTAAATGCCGATTGAAAAAAATCTGTGAAACACCAGCACATGGTCTAAACATTTATCTATATTTTAGAATGATTACATAGCTTTGCAAATGCCCTAAAAATGAAACATTCCTTGCAGCTTTATCTTATCCTTACCCTCCCTCTGCATTCTCTGCCCCCCTCCCTTGCTCCTGCAGTTGCATGCTGTCTTCATGGTGCTGCAGTGGAAGGTGGGTAAGCTCATTACAGAGAAATAATTAAACATTGGTGCACAGCTGGCCGTCATCACTGAGAGCAACAGCCACCGCTTGATGCATTCTGTTTGTCCTCAGATAAGACCCACGGCCTTTAACCGCTTGGATGCAACTTCCTGTTTAGCCCCGCTTGACACACAGCTCCAGCCTTCCCTAGCCAAAAACTCCTGATTCCTTTTCTTTTCTTCTTTCTGTTCGGGGTTACACTTTTGCAATAAAAAAAAGGGGGAAACTGGTAGTGTAGATGCGAGTGGGAGGGGGTGGTAAAGAGGGTACGATTCAATTTGTGCGGTTTGCGGTCCACCATGTCTAGGTGCCAGTTGTGTGCATCTCATACCAAATGTTGCCTGAGGACCTTGGCTCACAGATGGCTTGTCACATCTGTTGCAGATAGCAGTGGAAGATCTCTACAAAAAACACCATGGATGAATAATGAGTTCCCTTTGCGGAGTGTCTGCATGTTCTTTATGAGAATTTACAGGTTTATTCATGTTTACAAAATGTATGTGTGTATGTATAGATGTAGTGACTTATGTGTTTAGTTACCAACTTGTAATTACAGCTACACAATATCTTGATATCTAGTTTTGTATAAGACCCCAAATCCCAACTCCATTACCTATTCCCATTTCAAACAAATTAAGAACAAATACAAAAGCCACAGTGTTTAACCCATCAAATTGCGAACAGCAGACTGAAAAAAAAGGAAAGCTTATAACAGGCTATTAGGCGATTTAACAAATCCAGCGCCTGTGTTCTCTCTTCAGCGTTCCTCATCATCCAATGCTTAAATACCACACTTTTGGCAGTGGGGTCCATGATGTGGCCCAAGAGCTATACCCCCCTTCGCTGAATCCTAACCAAAACCTCTCCACCACCTTCACCCTCTACCATCCCCACCCCCCCTAAACCACCAGCACCTCCTACCCTTCACCCCTCCCTCGATAAGATCATCATCTGTCGCTAGAGTCTAGGGTTTGTTCCTGCACTCCACAGATACTTGGCAGACCAATGAATGTCCCTTTGTGTGGAGAGATCCTCCTCAGATAACACCCAAGATGCTCCACGATGGCATCTGTTTGTTTTTTCTTTTTCATGTGTGCATGTGTGTCCCGTCTTTCTTTTCTGTTATGGTGCAAAGAAACAGGGACCCGAGTCCCTCTCCCTTCAATGTCATACGACTGAAAGCTAATGAGTTTCTCAGTGGCAGGATGCCAGTCTGCTACAATTCAAAAAATAAATGGTGTGAGCCACTGACAGACAGAGAGATGACCTACTACTTTATACTTTTGAATGATATTATTAGATATAATGAAGCACCGTTCAACAATCCCTTTACTTGTAATTTTCTCGTTTCATTTCCAATTACATTGGTAGAATCATCTTATTTCACAAAGTGTACTCAACATTAGCTTCTAGCCAAACCTTATTAAAGCTATACGATGTTTACTTTCAGACCTATTATGTTATGTTTTGTATCTTTACACAGTACAATCAAAAGGAGAAATCATAATAGTGCTGTTGTTGTGCAGCACATAACCAGTACAGTATGGAATAATGTGAAATTATGAAAACTGTTTTGGTTTGATTTAGGAGGTAAAAGCAACTGTTCCTCCGCTCTATTCTATAAAATTTAAAAACACTTCCACCAGGAATGTTTGTATTAATGTACATCTGGAGTAGATCAACATTTTCCTTAAATAATCTGTGGTCAAGAAGAAATAGATTATGAAAGGTAACATTAGCTCAACACAGCGTAAGGGGGTTTTCAACATGAATTTAACTTCTCCAACTAGTTGAAAGAACTCAACTTAAGGCAAAGAGATTGCCTGCAGGTCTAAAAGAAATACTCTAATTACCAATCCTGTCTTTGTTTTACTTCACCTTTTCTCAGATACCACGAGTATGTGAACAATAAGGGTGGATGCTGAAGGAAAACGAAGAATTGGAGAGTGCAGACAAGAGGGAAAATGTGCTTGAGCTTCACACAGCAGACGATCCCTTTTGATATCAAGCAGTGCTTTTGAATCAAAGCAAATAAATTACTGCTGTTCAAAAGTTCAATAACCTGTGTGTGGCAATTCACAGATGTCCTACTGAATCCCAGTCATCTCCACTGATAGGCCGTGCTATAGAGCCAGCAAATGGGCTATAAATTAATATACCGTGAGAGAGGCATATTGGGTGAAATGAAAAGCACTGTATCGGTTCAACAAAAGGTGCCACATCTTTAAAGCAGATATGTGATATGAAATTTTACAGCTGAAGGAGAAATGTCACCAAGCTTTGATAAGAGAGCGATGAACTTTCTCCCCCTCCTACCCAAACTGCTATTATCAGGTCTCAGTGAGCAAAATGCATCATTTATAACCTGCAGCCCACACTATTATCTTTGAGAAAGGCGCTTGTTTTAATACAGTGGAGGACCCTCACACCAGCAGCCCCACCTCATCTCCCTCCCTCACCCTCACCCTCTCCACACCCACCTCTACCACCCAACCCAGCGGCCTAGACGTGGCTGCATTTGGCCCTGAGCAGCGGGAAGAACCGGGGAGGCTGTTTGTTGGAGAGCAAGTTTCCAGGCAACCATATGAGTTCGGCTATATGAAGAGGGAGGGGGGGAGGGTTAGGGGAGAGGGAAGAGAGGCAGATACTTGGTGGGGGGAATTCACCCCTTCAGGTCAGACTTGTTTTCAGGCGGTAGCTGGCTTGGGGGGAAAGAGTTAAACAAGCCAAAGGGATTAGGGCATTTTAGCTGTGACACTCCACAGAAGCTAAGCAGGGGGTTGTGGGGGTTGTGGAGTCCTTCAGATGGAAGACTCTGAGCCTCTTGGTGCAAACATACCCACAAATATATTAATTGTTAAAAAAAAACAAAGCAATAAATTAAGGTATATCAATCTGATCTTTTGACAGATATTGGAGGAGATCTCAAAGAACAATCCAATTAATGACTCATGCCCACATTTTGTTCCACTACAGCACTGCAATGTTAGTGTTGGGCTAGAGTCATAATTATATCCATATCCCTCATAAAATAGGGCATTATTTAGGTTTCCCCCTCAGTTCACAAGACTGCTTAGGCATAGGCATATTGCTAGAGAAGTAGAGTTTTACAAAAAGCTGCTAAACCTCTAAGTCTGGAATACTCTGCATAACTTATTTAGATAATTACTGTAACTTTAACTATGACCTTTTTTGGATTAAGGTGATAAGAATATGCTATTTATATATCAGGAACTTCTCTAGATTGAGGTCTTAACTGGGTTCAAATCATAATGTTGCTAACTTACACAGTGACAGTGGCAGTAGCCTAAAGCATAGCTAGGTCCGTGGAAGTTTTGCTAAAGGTCCAAATAAGCATGGTTTATAGTAAGCTAGGCAACTAACACACTTGACTAATGGAGAAAAACAAGTGTTTAAAGTTAAAGTAAAGATTGTTTTTGGTAGCCTATATGAGCATACTTTAGCTTTTAGCATATATTAGCAATTAGCTGGACAGTTTACAAAGACACTTGGTAGAGGTTTCTGTTGGACAGAGCAAAGCTAGCCTGCTAATCTCAAAGCTAATATAAGCTAACCAGCAACAGAAGCTATTTTAAAATGTCAAATGGTCCAATATTGATGAAATAAAAGGATATACAAATCAATTCAGTCCAATTTGATTTAATTTTAGTTACATTGACATGGTTTATTCTCTGTTTAATGTCTGTGGTGCTACACTGAAACTGAAACTATGCTTGGATAAAATAATATCCCGAGATTGCACCAGTCATGTCTTTCAAAAAGTTAAAGTATAGAACAGGGAACTGTTAGAGTAGGGATAATGCAAGCGCACCCACATTCACAGACAAAAAAACTTCAGTCCTGCAGTACACTATCAACACAGACACTGTTGTTTGATGTCAATGGACAATTGAAATATAGCTGACAAGCACTCCATCTCATCAAAAGCCAGGAGAAGTTAGCAGCAGGCTGGCAGACAACAATCTCTGAGACATCCATCTTTACCAAAGCAGAGCAATTTCTATTGATAGCATGTAAAGGGAGACGGCAAAACTTAAAAAATGACTGTCCTCACGCAGAGATATCACTGACAACATCTAGAGGACACACAGCAGCCCTGCTGGAATCTGATTGTTTTAAATGCTATTCTTTAAAATTTCAAAACCATCAAAAGCACATTACTCTACTTGAGCGTGACAGGAGGAATGAGTGATGGTCAGTAGATGTGCAATGGGACTGCATGCCTTTAAGACAGGTGGATAACAAAACTTGAACTTGAGATGCGCAAAGAAGTTTGTATTTTGTATGAAAGACTTAAATCTGGAACGATTAAAAGTAGAAACTTGGCTGAAAATGATCAGCGTGCAGCAATAGCCTATGTGTAAATGAGCTCAATCTTAACAACAAAAACAAGTAAATGTTGCTACCTTCTTGATGCTCCGCAGTTAATTCTGGAAGTGACTATTTTTAAAGTACACTTGAATCTTCTCCCAAGTCAATTACAAGGCTGCAACTTCCCCTGGGTAACAGGGAATTCTGTTTTTTTTTCCTGGGTGACCTAGTTGTCTTTTGTGAGTAGGTTTTAGCCAGAGCAGTTTGACAGTTAACAGATAAGATGGATTAAGCTTTTTTTTTTTTCATCCAGTTTTGATGTGAACAGCGTAAAAGCGGGTTAAATCATTGAGTTTCAGGAGTATTTTTAAATGCCTGGAGATAGTACGATAAAGGAGCTAAACCTAAGACTTGGGGGCCGGGAAGGTCAAGGTTGTGGCTTTGTAGAGAGCGGCAACCTGGTGACGGGGGCCAGCTTTCGCCTCCCTCGGAGCGGGCTGAGCGGTGGAGCCGAGCCCACCTCTCATCGCCACCAGAAAAGATACACGAAAGGAGTGAAACAAAATCCAGTGAGAGCTCGACGGGCAGCGTCAAAGAGCAGCACACCCTGGCCTTGTGTGGGTGAGTGAGTGTGTGAGTGGATCTGAGCTGTGTGTGCATGTGTGTGTGTGTGTGTGTGTGTGGGGGGGGGCTGCTGTTTAGTTCATGGGTGCTTTTGTATGCATGTATGTGTGGATGTGATGAGTGTGTTCGTGTGCCTGCCTATGTGTGTGTTTTTAGTGTTTTTAACACTATAAAATATAATTCCATAATTATGTTTTGATTATTTGGGAGGACTAAAATAAAACAGCAATTAATCTTCTGATGTAAGACAGAGAATAGAGGTAGGAGCACAAATTAAACAACCCAGTTTACTGAGCCATCTCTTCCCACCTCCACCCCCCAAAACTGATCAGAGGCGCGCTTAACATGCACATAGGAGCTGACAGCCGTACAGTCACGTGACGCCGCTCAGCCAATCCTGAATTCATCTGAATTTTTAAGCCGAGCAGTGATGAAGCCACTTGAGTGAAAGAAAAGGTGAAGGGGCGGCTGAAATAACAAACAAATCAGAGGGATTCGACGGGTCAAATGCTGCGTGTAACGTGTTTACTTATCACATGTCACATCTGGCCAACACTGAGAGGTTTTTGGTTCAAAACATTTCTGAGAGGACATATTTAGACACATTTTGTGGATGTCTATTCCCCCACTGCTCCTCATGTCGGTGACAGGGGAGAGTAATCCTATACACAGGCTGCATTGTGAAATGAGAAACTAGCCTCCTTCCCTGCCAGAGACCAGATGCACCTCTCTCCCTCTCCCTCTCTCTCTCTCTCTGTCCTAATCTGTAAACGACTTAAAGGAGCCTTATCTCCGGGCTCTTCTGCTTCATTTCATGCTTGATTTACTTTAATTTGTCTGATAGGGCACAAGGATTTGGAAATGGCCCATCTTTCGGTGGAAAATGTTCTGATTTTTCTTCGGCATTGTTATGTGGAGGTTTTTGACTTTTCTCTCCCCCTTTCTCATTCCTCCTCCTCTTTCTCCATCTCCATCTCTCTTCCTCTCTCCCTGCCTCCCTTTTCTCTCTCCATCATCTCCCTTTTTTCTTTTGAGGTGGGGGGTGGGGGGGTGGATCTTGCTCCAGTGCAACAGTCTGTTTGAGTGCATTTAGATTCAAGCTAACGCAGCACAAACAAGTTTTCCATGAGGTGTGATTTTCTGATGGGAGACGGCGACACTGGAGTCGTGTTTGCCTTTCAGATCCACACTGGGCGCAGAGCAGCCGAGTGCTTCAAACCACAAAGATCTTATGTTTAAGTTAAGAGGCGACTAGCCCCTCCAGTTTAGCAAGTGGGTGAGCGGCTGGTGCTGATAAAGTTGCTCCCACAATGAGGGACAGGGACAAGCGACATGTCTGCAGATGCCTCGAATTCTTTTTCCGCTGGCAGAAGTGAAGTACTCGCATGGCTGTCTGGCTGCTCCACTCACCAAGACGTTTTGCCTACTTCTATTTAGTGACTGAATGACAGTAGAGGCAGTGAGCTATGATTAGAGAGAAGCCCATATCTTCCCAGATCCTGAATAATCTCCATCCCCTCCCACCAATGAGCAAGGCACAGAGGCGGCACAAAAAGCCAGAGAAAGAAGAGACAAGTAAAATAGGCAGAGCTGTCCTGTGTGTACAGAGATGTCATACGGTTCCACTGGCCTCTTCTACACACTGAGTGTGGACACTGAGAGGAAAAAGAAAAATTCAAATCATTCACCTTGAGTCGGTCTGACTAATCGGAGCCGACTAGACATAATCAAAGAGAATTTTACATTCAGATCTGTCTAGAAGAAAGGGGAGGAGGATAAAAAGAAAAAAAAAACGTCATTCACAACTGATGGGTACATGATGGGCTTTGCAGAAATCAAAAAAGAAGGGAAAAAAAAGAATCAATTTCCCACTCACACTGACAGGAAACGTCACTAACTAACCCCACCCCCAACACAATGTGCATAAATAAGTGGTTAACCATACACACACATACACAAACCCATAGAGGAAGTAACAGGGAGGACATTGAAATTCATCTCACAGCCTGAATTTACTTAACTGCGGGTGTGCGTGCGGTGATAAACGGAGTGATGATCCGGCAACACGTCTTTATCCATGCTTTGCTTTAATTAACGGCGGCTTGTTTGTTGAAAAGATGATTAATATGCCAATGAAAATTGCATAATTGAATACCACAACACTCGCACAATCAGGGAGGAACATGCCATTTTTTATGAACTTTTCAGTATCCTTATTATTACTATTATTTGGTATTTTAATTCACTTGACAATCAGGCCCCCCCAATCCTACCCCACCTCCCCTCCCGCCCAATAGATAGGCAAAAGAAAAAAAGATGGTGGGATTGGTGTGGCCGCCACCAGTGGGAGGCATTCACAAGCAGGGAGTATTGCTCTGATATCAATACCTATCAGTGTCAAGACTTTACACGAGTGTGTGTTTGGGTGTGACAGAGTGGGGGGTGGGTGGGGGTGGGGTTGGGGGTGGCGGTAAATTCTGTGATGACATCAAACTGAAAGAAAGCAAAACTACACATGTGCCCAAGAAACTAGGAGTTTCCTGAGTTACCTGCTCACGAAATTTTAGCAAAAAAAGCTAATTCAAGCGTAAAAGTAACTCCAAACTAAAGTCAACCACCTTAAAAGTTTTATTTAAAAAAGGCTACAAGAAATTGAAGAATTCCACATGTGAGTAAGTTTCAGTCGAGCAATTCAGTTTACCCAGTATTATAACCTCTACCACAGCTTGCACGAGTCTCCATGTTAATGCTAAATACACACATCAAATATTCAGCCAATTACAATGATACCTCTTAGAAAAACGTGCTGCAGCGACAGCGCCTGGGAGGGTGAAGCGCTGCAGAACAAACATGTTGGAGGGAGCTAAAGAAAGATGCAACGGGTGTCAAGTCCCCCCGGAGGCAGGAACACCACTAGCGGTATGGCCCTTTAAGACACTTGTATTTAGCAAAAGCTCTTTTCTTTTCCAGGACTTGTGAAACAGTAATTATAGTAAAAAAGATGCCTTTGTAAGTGGACATAAATTTGGTTAAAATGTGGATCAAATGGTCGGAAACGAATTATATATTAATGCAAAGTGCCACATCCCACATATACACAAGAAAAACCCAAACTGAAAATAGTGACATCTTCCTCAGATGATAAGAACAGTGATTGCATTTTTGCCCTATTTTAGATTATATAACTAACAACCATGAAGTTCCCTCATAAAGCCTCTTAGTATAGCGGATCAGTGACTAAATTTGCATTAAGGCAATGCAGCACAGGAGTACAGTGATTTGTCTAATCTCTTGTTGCATATTTCATCATTCACCAGTGTGTGTGTGTGTGTGTGTGTGTGTAAAGGGGAAGGTGATTTCTCTGCACACAGGTGATGCGCACAATGTAAAGACTTCATCAACAATCTCTTAAGAAACAAATGTATTTGGGGGAAAAGGCGGACAATGTTTACACTTAGCCCTTTGATTGCATTTTAATTGTACATCACCCAGAGCCCGGAACTCACAGAGCGGCTGATGATGGGCTTTCATCATCAGTATCAGCAATCACAGTGTCATTCATGTTTTGTGAGACTTGTCAGAAGACTTTTGAATAAACCCCTGGAGGAGCGAGATAAAACCTTCCTTTTTCTGCGGAGGAATTGCCATGATGCACGTCCAAATTTCTTGATTACAAGACGAAGGAGGAGGATGGGGGGGGGGAATAAAAAAATAAAACCTTGAATGAAAGCCTGCGCTGAAAGTTTTCAGTTTGCTGATAGAACAGTCAAGTGTGTCTATAAGTCTACTTAAAACGCTTAGGTATCAGTGGAGACAGCTGCGACACCCTCGTCTTATGATTCTGTCGAGACAGTACGCTATCAAACCTTTCATAACATTCCCAAGCTACATTTCCGGTGACAAAAGCTTTGCAAAAGCCTCCTGAAGGATTCATCTATATCCTAATATTTCCAATCCAATTTAACTGGAGCAGCCGGAGTGGTCTGAGCACTAGTTTACCAATCTTTGCTTTCCAAGACTCTATGTGCTGAAGGCTTGAGGGGTTCAATCAATGGTGCTTTGATCTCGGCTGGAACCATAATTATTTAACATTGTTACAAGGATTTCTCTAATCCATCCTACCATTAAATCCCTTTTACACCCTCATCTTCTGCAGCCTAATCTGCATCTGGGTGCTCCGTTTGTCTCTCTCCCTCATTTTGGCTCACCCCTCCTTCCTTGACGACACCCTGACTTAATAATGGACTTGAGTGCAGAGTTAGAAATTTTTCTTATTTACTGAGAGCCCCCTGACAGCCGAACTTTTCTCCTATAGACTGTTGCTAAGCAAAAAAAATTAAATACATTTTTGTACTTTTTTGCAGATTTGACTCCCTGTCAGTTTTGGGGCCAAATGGTGAAAAAATGCCCAAAAATCTGGACAGTTACCGACTGAACTGTTTATTATAATTTAAGCTGATTAACGATGAGCTTAATTGTTGGGATAAACTTTAATATTCCACCTTCAATTTGGTGGTTTTTGAATTTCCCAAATAAGTTTGTCCACATGAACCAAGGGAATGTTGAAGTTCAGGTGACTGGTAGCCGAGAGGTTTAATCCCATCTGTTTATTTCAGTGATCACTTTGACTCCCAACATAAAGGGCCCCGTTGTCCTTTTGCAAATATTTGCATGTCTGTGTTTTAGCTCGATATAAATAGCAGCACGAGCAACCGCAAACATTTGTCCAGGCACCTGCCACAGTATCGTGGCCATCTGGTCCTCCAATTCTCCTAGCTTGACATATGTGCATTAAACCTGAAATGGTTATTGTTTTTTTTTTCCTTTTCTTTGGAGAGTGGAAGAAGACGGATTGGCCACGGACCCTTCTGGGTTGGCTGGAGTCAAAAATGAGACTCGAGACTTTTTACATCTGAGTGAAGCTGCGTTTTCAGCATGTGCATGTTTGGTGTCTTGAAAGGCGAAAGAAGGGGGGGGGGGGTGAAAAGAAAAAATGGATGCCATATTTCAGGTTGATGAGTGGGTAATTTGTGTGTGTGTGTGTGTTGGGGGGGGGGGAGTCTTTTCTTGAGCTCCATTGGACTGTCAGGTAAATTCAGATGGCCACTCCCTCAGATGACCCCTGCCTCACCATGGCTGCTGCCCAGCTGGCATTAGGATCTGAGCACGCTGGGCCATCAGGGACAGCCAAAAGAAGAGATTTATGCACAAGATGACCATATTTCTTCTGTTTCTACCCTGCCACGCATTACCACCATCTGCGCCTCTTTCTTAGGCAGGCCTTACATCTTAATCTTAGTTTTAGAGTATGAAAAGGAACTATTTCCTTGCAATAGAAAAATACTAAATTGAATAAAACAAACAATATCTTGGTAAACTGTATCAGTTTAGTTAACACAAAACCCTTGCATGCTGCTTAGGATACTCTGGGTCAGAGGGGCTTCCCGGCAACCAAACAGTGGACTTCCATAAAAATGCTGCTGCTCCGGAGATATCCTTACTCTTAATGTCAGGTCAAATCCCCCAAACACTGGCATCCAAACCAAAGGCATCTTTTCCTGCTGCCTATCTGCTCGGTAAATGCCTACTCCTTTCAAGCTTCATGCCCCCAGTTTGTAACGCAAGCTTTTTTGATTAAAATGTGTCTCAAATAACTGTGCCGGTATCAACAGGGTTATTTTTTTGGATGTTTCAGGGCTGTTCCAGAGTGAGACAAGTTATTTTTCATAGACTTTACTCATAGAACCTCTAGTTCAAATAGCTCGAGAGTACCAGAACACTCTTCAAACATCTAGATCTTTTTCCGGGGACTGGAGCCAGATTCAGAATTTGAACTGGGGCTGGTTTTATCCAGGAGCTCCAGCCGCCGGATGCGGGGCTACATGCTACCTAGAAATAGCTGGATTTTTTCCTAACTTATATGAGTAACAAGTCCAACCTAATTCCAAAACGCATTAAAGTTGTGGAAGCATAAAAGAAATCTTCCACTGAATCCCCCAAAAAGTGTAAAAAAAACCAACCTGAAAATACAATTTATATGCCTTTGCTAGGATACATTGACTTTCGCTTTATACCTATTTAAGGATTTACCACAAGACTGAGCTGCAATGTTAAGCCGTAAAGTTTTTGGTGTGTTAAATGAATTGCAAAAAAGATGCGTCTCGAGTAATGACTCGTAAACTAAAATTGATGCTCAAATTTGGTTGATTGTCCCTTCAACAATGTACCACACTACAGCTGCCCATGACAGTTTATTTGTCGTGTCCTGATGCAAAAAGTAGTTGTAAATGCCAAAAGTCCTGATTAAAATTGATCTTAAAAGACATTGCATGTACCATTTGCTCATGTGTATGTACTTAATTACACATACAGTAGTATTTACAGTTATAAACTTAAGTCTAATCAGTCAATCCACATCTTAACAAACCAAGAATGCTTGAATTGGAGCCGTTTCTACAGTGATTAACACAATCCCCTTGTTTACATCAGTGATTTAACACATGCATGCATGGAACAGAGAGCTCTATACACTTATGACACGTTTAGTCCAAATAGCAGAGATCACAATTACAGGATTCTTAACGAAACCCTGGATTTTCATGGTTTTCATAAGGGGGAGTGGTGTACATGAGCGAGCATTTAGATAAGGCTGTGAACAAGTTCATTAGCACAGTTAGCTAGCTAACACACCATTCCCAATTAGCCTAGAGGAGAGCAAGTGGGAGAGAATGAGAGCGACTGAGTCAGATTCCTATCTGAAAACGAATAGAATAGCATGACACGCTATCTCTCAAATCAGCGACTGATTGTGAAACACCCGTGACGAGAAATGAACACGAGACAGAAGATCAGTGTGCAGATTTGCTTAAGGACATACTTGTAGAGACGAGGGGAGAGAAAGGGAACTCGCTGGGTGTTCCACATCAGAGACGCAGCACTCCGAACAACAGAGAAGAGCCAGCTATCAGATTAATAGTGACTCATTCAGAGACGCTCCTCTGCTGTTCGTCACAGAAAGACAATCAGAGAACAGGAGGCGATCGCGGACGACGCTTGACATGACTTTACTAAAGTGGAGATGAAATGCACGGAGGAAAAAAAATAATAAAGAAAAAAAAAAGTTCAATTACAGGATGTAGATTGTAAAGGCCTTTGTTGTTACTCAGCAAAAGGGAAACGGTATGGAGGTGCTTCAATAGACTCACCAAAGCAGGTGGGCATGTTCCAAGTCGGCCCACCTCATTAAAAGGCTTCACTCTCTTTTTCTGCAATGGCCATTACACATCCTATTCAGATGCAGACGCGCGGTGATTAAAATTTATCTGTTGGTGATCATAATCACAGCTGCTTAAACTTAAGCCAAAGAATAACAAAGAACTTCTGAATGCTGAACTATCTGAACATTTACAAAGAGATTAAAGGGTAGACAGTCTCCAACTAAATAAATTTGCTTTTAATCGCTTCGAACGGGAAGTCATGTCATTTCAAATGTGTGTATCTGATTGTCTGATTCCCTCCTTTATTCAAATTATAACATGCCCATCTGACTTTTCCAGCACAATGGGAAAAATTAAAAAGGGAAATGACCTTTCATGGCAGCCATGATGAGAGAGAGAATGGCATTATTATGCACCAAGATTAATTTTTATGCCCACTCTGTGCTGCCCATTGAGAAAACACAGTAGTGGCATGAATGCTTGAGTGTACGCCGCTTTCTAATTGGTTAGTGCATCATACAGGTGTCAAAAAAACAAGCTGCTAAGTGATGACTATTTGCAAATAGGCAACAACATATACAAACAGTTTACAACTTCATGGAGGGCTTCATGCATTTTTACCAAAATGCAAAACCACCGATGTTGTTTACAAGCTGCAGCGCTCATGTGGATGTTTGTGAGAAATGCCAACTGGACAGAGAATGCAATTCATGTAGTGGCACTACATCACATGCAAGTGGGGTATGATGATCCAAGTATTCTAAAAAAAGTGGTACTAGGGGTTATTGAGAATGATATCAGAGGAGGTCATGATCTAATAAGACCGCTGTTACAATAAATCTTTTGTATTATACAGCTGAAAGCAACAGCACATCCTGAACTCTAGGATAAAATAGATTTTTCTTCTTTTTTGTGATATTTCGAAATATGCAGATCAAGGGAGATTATATCCAAAATTTCCCTTTACCCCGCTCTTCTATTACTTTGGATGTTATTTCCTTGTATGCAGACCAGTAAGCTTAAACACTGATGAATGGATGGTTTGTCAGTTAGCTCATTGGTGGAATACAACACAGAAGTGCAATGACCCTTTTGGCTGCAATGCATTGGTCAGTTGTTTTTATTTTTTGCCATGTAAATGAAAGTATTTCAAATGTTTTTGCATAACCTGTTTGGGTATTTTCTGTAGGTTGCATGCAACCAGACCTTGTACCATAGTTTTGGTTTTATGCAGCAGTGTTCAGATAACTTGAAGCCATTAGTGCTGTAGTTTCGTACACTAACTATGGATCATGTCTAACGTCACCTTCTTTGCAGTTCAGCTATTTTCCCTATATGCAAGATGCTTTACTTCCAAAAAAACCATCCAGTCTTCCCTCTCATCCTCTGATCTGCCTGTCCAGCAGTGTGTTTCTGAGCCCCTAATTCTCACTCTCATGTCTAAGTGGAAAGGGGGAAGCATAATTACAGTCAGTCATACATCTAGTCATACTACATCCATCCCTGCTTTTCAGAGCAGTATTTTTAAGCTCAGCATATTCTCGCCCAAAAGATTTTTTTCTTCCTTTTTTTTTCCAGCATGTGATGCCTTCTTTTTGTCATGGCCCCCATAGTTCTGAGCTGACCCCCTCAGCCCTGTCTCCTGACTGATCACAGTGATGGTTTATTACTGTCGTCGCAGCGCTCTTATCTTTAGCCAGCAATGCTCATTTCCTTCCCCAGATTTAAATGCAAATGTGAAATTTAATGATAAATGCATTATCTGATAGGTGTGATAACACTGATTCACTGTCAGTATAAAATACACACCCCGGGGGGCTTTGAGCTAGCAAGCACAACTTGCCCAAATCCACTTTTTTCTCCCTTTCTATCTTGCCTTTTCTCCCCCCCCCTCTTTTTTTGTGTCAAACTCATGTACCTGCAATAAATTCTTGGGGTCATTTTATGCATTAAAGGGAGTGATATTTTGTGTGTTCAGCAGTGTGTGTTCGGGCTATTGCTGAGCCGTAATTGCTGTGCAACTATCTTGTTCAGTGTATTATCCATCACTTTGAGGAAGTTATTGTTGTAAACTCCTCAGAAAAGCTGCATCGACAGTTGGTTGTTTATGTTACTGTTAACTCAACATCCGCTCTGAATACATTTAAAGTGACTTGTAACATAATATACCAACTTCTGACTCATTTCTCAGTCTTCTGTTAACAAATGATGCAACATTCATTGCAGTTAAGCAACAGTAAACCAATCACATGACTTTGTGAGAGTCTCTCTTGTAAAGGCTAGTGAAGGGCTCTCTTACTTGGACCATCCCATTCCTCCGGCCCCACAGCAGTATGCCTGCTCTTTTCGCCTTGACCCTCCATCTCTGCCTCTCCTGATTCTCGATTGCCGTCTTCCTCTCCTGCAAGGCAGAAAAAGAGAAAAGAACAAAAACCCTAAGTCCAACAAAGCACAGACGACTCCAAATTTAACATCCATAGGCCTAATTAAATTAAGCACTGCATTATGGACTGCTCTGCCCCTTCAAAGTGTAGATTCTTATGGACTTTGGATAGTTTCCCGGGACGAATCATTTAGTTTTAGAACCCCTTCCTGTAATATGTGAACCATTGTGTATGTATAGTTTTGTATATGTACATTTGCGGTGAGCTCACCGGGCCCAGCTGCACACTTTTGTGTACAAGGAGTTCCCATGAGGGTTTGCGGGGACAGGAGGAAGTCCCATGGAACAGGAAGGAAAGCAATGTGTGGGAGAGAGGTGGCTATTTATTACCGTTTGATCTATTGTGGAGCGAGCTAGAATGTGTGTTATAGGATGTAGGGCTGATTTACAGTGTCGAGGCTCACGCAGGCCGTACTATGGGATATTTGGGTATCTCACTCCAGGACATAAGTGCTTAAAGACCTAGTTATACAGAATCCGCCTCGGTGTGTGCAGCGGTAACAACGACGGGAGCTCTTGTTGAGCCCTCTTTGATGCACTTACAGTAAAATAAAATCTACTTTTGCATGTCAACAGTAAGCACAGTTTGCACTTAAAGTTTATAGGGACATAAATCAGTGCTTAGTAGGTGCCCCCAGTGTGATGCTCTAAATAAATCCAATGTGGCTGACACAGTGGTTGCACAGTATGTTTCCAAACTCGGGCAAGTTAAGAGCAAACCTGCTCGGGGCATGTAGTGGTTGGTTGAAGGTTTGTAGAGGAACATTTCTCTCACTTTTGTCACCACATCTTTTTCATCCCTTTGATGTTTGAAACCCAATAGTGAACGGTCAAGGGCAGGCCAGGATTACCACGATGGATTATTACACTTCATACACTCTACAAGGGAAAAAAAGAAGGGAGGGATATGCAGATTTGCATGTGAATATATATAAGGATGGCAAAGACAATACATTGCTGGAATCTGGCTCGTATAGAGCAGAATTAAAACATACCCATCACCAAAGATGATGCTCTTCCTCTTTGGTTGTTTACCATATCTGTATCTGATTTTCACCCCACAGCTTCCACATATGAAAAAAAACACACAATTTCTTAGTTATCACATTCTGTGACAACTGCCACAGGACACACACTACTTCACTCCTGCGCTGTCCATCCTCAGTTAGGTTAATCTCCAGATCAAGCACACACACCATGCTTATTTAGCTTTTTTCTGACATGGCTCACTTCAAAGAAGCCAGCAAACATTGCCAAAAGGATGTCAGCTTTCTGCCTCTCCCTCTAGAATAGGAGATACATATGGAGGAAAAGAAGTGATACTGAAGGGAAGTCTTCAGAAATGTCCTACTTACAGTACATGAGGTCATTATGACCCAGTTTTGCTTATGCAAGTGTCTGCTTGGGCTGGCAATTTTCCCTCTACTCCTCTTCACTCCCAGTATATTATCAAGGAGCCCACTCAACTAAATTCCCCCCACTATTTATTGTTGGGCCTGGAGAACCTCTTTAGCATACCAGGCTCGTATTATGATGAGGATAACAAAGGCGTGTATCAACAGTTCCTTCCAATGGAGCGGAGTTTAAAAAAAGCTGGCGAGATAACATTAAAGGCACTACCTTGATCTCAGGCGAACATGTTAAGCCCTGTAACGAAACGTATTGGAAGTGTTTAATTACAGCCCGGGAAATGAAGCTACAAGATGATTCCTTAATTAAGCAGTGATTAAGGATTTTCTGCCTTCTATCTAACACAGTTTGCAGTGCATTTTAAACACAATCGCCCAGGCAACCTCACAGGGAACAATGTCACAGGGCTTTGATGAAGTTTCCTGCACAAATGTCAGTTGGAAAAGAAAAAAAAAAGGGGAAAAAAGCACAGCAGTGGAAGAAGTGCTGGAGCTGCACTCCTTTGCTTACCATGCAGTTTGATAAAAACCGGCAATTCAGAGAAATGTGGAGAGCCATTTTAATAATCTTTAACGACAGGAGAATTTTGATCTATCTGATATGGAAACTGATTGATTGAGGTGCTCCGTTTCATTCGCAGAGGTCCACTCTAAGTAATAGACACTCTGCCTTGTTTCATCATTTTGAAACGAAACCCTCTGCAGGCTTATCAAAGAGACAGATTGTCAATGATCATCCTCTACATTATCGACTAGATCATAATTTACATCTGGCTTAGGGTTCTTTCTCTGTGCATCCAAATGGATATATTTAAGGTTGAGTGAGAGAAGACTGAAGAGAGCAGAAGAGACGGGGAGGGCTGGAGAGGCGAGGCGGCCTGCTGGGTTCTGGGTTGGCGGGCATGCAAGAGGAGCCAGTGAGCTGTTAAAATCAGCCCTATCGCTGCTCTATCAAAGGACAGCTCTCTAGCCAAATCGCAGTCACACGCAGCGTGCCACACATTCAGGTCAATAAGCTTACAGGCGATTTACACAAACAATTCCTCGAGCAAGGTAGCAACAAAGTCATATTGGCTTTTTCTCTCCCTTTTAGCATTGTCTCTGCTAAGAAAGCCCTTGAAAATGTCAATCTCTCGCGTGCGACTTTAAGAAGCTCAGGGCACTCTAATCCTGACCACTGCCTATAAAAACTGGTCGCAATTTGCGAAAAACGAAGTATAAGTCATTTTTAATATTTGCACGGGCCTCTGCAGCTCTATATGCAACCGAGTTCTCGGCCTGATGGCTAACCCACTTCCACTCGGCAGTGATTTTCAGGACGTTAGGAGTCCCCCCAGCAGTGGTGGTGCTAGTCAGCTGATACCGGATATTTGGTTGTTGATCCAGATTGTGCTGCAACAGATGAAGTCAATTCTAGGAAGCAGCCTTTTCCCACCAAAGTCAAGCATAGCTGTAAGACTTCTCTGCTATCTGAAAAATAGGTTTGAATTACATGCAATTTGTGGCAGGCACAGCACTCCAACGGAGGGAGGCTATTAGTGAAATGCCTCGCCACTGTCTCTTTAAATGCCAATAAATTCCCATCATTACAGAATCTGGCAGTTTTCCTCCCTGTCTGCAGCTCGGGTCTTTATCTCACTCTGCCTCAGTCTCTGAGCATGTAGATCTGGCCCAGTTAGATTGTCATACTTAACAAACATTAATGATTAATTTCCTCCACTGAGTCAAATGGGGCTAAAGGGATGACTTGATTCATCTTATCGCACCACAAATTAGCATTTCCCCATATTCTCCAGTATCAAATGTGCATTAAAATTCCACTTTTACCATTCTGGGCACTGGCAGCTGTGGTGAAAGAGCCAAGGAGATCTTCCTTCTATGTTGCTAGAGATTGCCATGACTTCTGTGTTACACAAAGACTAATTAATTCTGCCACTCTCTCCTTGCTGCTGTATGTCTCTTTCTGAAGCCAATCAAATTCCTCACTGTGAGGATATTTAAAGGGTCAAGGTGGGGTTTTTTCATTTGCTTTGTGAAGTCCTGGGGAATGCAGCACTGTCTTTCAATCCTCACTAGTTAGAAAATGTTTGCAATGTCTGCCATTTAAAGAGAACAGAGCAGAAAAGTTCACATTCCGTTGTGCTCGATATATCCCAACTCATAAACATCTGCTACAACAGAATCGAGCTGTTTGAGCTGAAAGATGAGGGGGAAAAAAAAATCATGTAATGCGACTTCCCAAAAAGCTTTCTCACACTGAAGAAATGAGACACGTGAAATGACATGTAAATTTACTGTCAGAGCTCAGAAAGGAAGTCATTTGTCATCAGACAACACTTGGAACGCTCAAAGGGAACAGCTTGTGGCAACACCCTGCGCTGAACTTCACAGATAGCCAACAATAAAAGGAGGGGGTAAAACAGCAAGGTGAAATTTCACAATTTCAGTAAAAAGAAAAAAGAAAAGAAAGAAGAGACACAACACCACAAAAAGAGGCATCTTTCTTACAATTATAGAGCCAGAGTTTGTCACGGAGAATAAATCTTTGCTGTGGAGTGAGTGTGTTCACCTGTGGGCTCCTGAAGAAAACAACACCATAAATGTGAAATTGAGGAGATGTTTGGTGGTGGTTGGGTGGAGTGGGGGTGGGGGGGTGGGGGGGGGGGGGGGGGGGGGG
>JAOXYM010000006.1:26515204-26533702 GCA_028567055.1 Leptatherina wallacei | reverse complement strand
GTCTGTCTCCAGCTAGCAGCCACATGGGCACATCCTCATGTGTGTTTATGCCCCAAACACACACACACACACACACAGCAGCTTTCCACAAAGCCTTAGAGACAATGACTCGCGGCACCTTCCTGTTTAAGGATAGCTGTCAGAGGATGATGGCTCCGATTCAACACTGCAGCAGGTTTGCACAGAGCTCCCTGATAAAACCAAAAGACAGAAAAAAAGGGAAAAGCCTCCACTCTCCTCTCTCTCTCTCTCTCTCTCTCTTCTCCCCTCTCTATGTGTGTGTCTCTGTCGTTCTCTCCCTCTCTCTCCATCCCTCTCCCTCCACAGTTCAACACTGATTTGACTGCTAGCATAATTTTGCAGAGGAGACTATTTGCAGATGCAGCAGAGTTATCAATCCGAACAGACACACAATCCGGGTCCAATGTCACTTCTCCTCATTATGTTAATGGTTAATACATGCAAATGAAAACATTCCGGCAATTTGATTTCTTTGAAGATAGTTTGCATATTGTCTTAGCCATAATGATGGTACACTTTCTCCCCAGCTTCGATTTATGCAAGGCTAGTTAGTTCATTTTTATCAGCTCTGAGTTCATTTCTAGGGCTACTGGAATGTGATTTCCCCTTCCCCTCACTATTTAGCTAATTAGGATTCAGGTACCATAAGCAGATTTTTCACGCTATTGGTGTTTTTCTTAATTAAGAAACAAATGAATTCTCCCCAGCAAAATAGATGGAACAACGGGATAGGGTGCCAGGGGCCAGATGCAGCGCTTCTTAATTAGAAGTCACTCCATTGTCTGAGGTTTTTTAATGAAGCCCCAATCTAAATGGATATCAAAAAAGCTTCTAGTGAAGAAAAAAAAAAGAAGAAGAAAAAAGAACACACACTCACTCACACACACACCGGCCATTTAAAATAATAAGGAAATAAAGATAATGAAAGACAATAGATATGTACTGGCAGCCCTGGCTCACACCTCCAGTTTAGTGCTTTCGGTGCTCTCATCACCTCTGGATGAGCCCTATTAAAACAGCTCGATCCCTCGCCGGCCCCTGCCTGCCTGCAGCCATGTCTAATGTTCTGCCAAGCCAATGGTGGAACACCACTCTTTTCAACTTCTCATCAAAGGTGGAAGTTTCATTACCCCGTGGATGGCTATCAACTATTTCTGAAAACTGTTGCAGCCGTCAACTTCCTGTCGGCCGGCTTGAAGAAAACAGTGGCGGTCCACGCTTATCGTGTCAGGCGCGATTCATGATAGGCTGATGTTTTTGTGCAGGGAGGGCGAATGCAAAATTTCTGATTAGCTGGAACGAATTGTCACCTGAACAACATTAGGGATGACAGAAATAGCGGTGTGCAATTAGATTTGAGCACCTGGGATGTATGAATGATTGAAAATCGGCGCTGGTGGAATAAATAATGAAGGAACAAAGTTTTTTATTAGAGAAATGAATCTCGGTCAGACTCAAGGAAGCCGCTGCACCGGTGGCTTAAGACGATAACATCGCGGCTGCTTTTCGACTAAAATAAAACCCCAAGCATGCCCATATGTGCTGCCAACCCCATCAGTTCTTCTTCAGACAGCATGGCTTAGGAGCTCCCAGAGGATGTGCCAGTGCCCACTGATACGAGCCCAGCTACCATCTTGTCCAGGCCAAGCATCCCCACACCCAGGGGCTGTGCCATCAATGCCACGACTTGTGCCAGACTGGATCCCACCCAGCAATCCATTTCAAAGGCTTTTTTTTTTTTTTTTTATGGATCAGGTATGCAGTGTGATTTTCCTTTCCCTTTGTAATGTGCCGTGTCAAAGGCGAGCAAGGCTGACTTTAAAGTCATATACTAGTTTTTTCTGCCTTTCATTTGGGAAGGAGACATAATTGATTTCTGACTTTCCAAATGTCAAGTTGGATGAGATTAGAAAAAAAAAAGGGCAAAGTCCTAAAAATCAATCAGCAGTGCGGACACGTTGATCTGGACGGTGTTCAGAGTTTTGTGATTTTTATTTACAGTATATGTTATTAATCAGTGGTTCCTTAAGTATAAACACCATCTAGATAATTCCCAGGGGAATTTGACTTTCAGGGCAGCAAGGTGAAGGCAAAAAAAACAACGAATCGTCATTTAGTCACACAGAATGAAGTTTGCTGACTTATTTCTTCATGTAATTGGAGTAAAAAGTTTTTAAAAACAAAACTGCTACCTTGGTTTTCCCATTTTTTTTAAACACTTCTATTTATCCGCAAATTACCATAATCCTCTGGATGTTCACTCGTGTGCTCTCTGTCATTTAGAGCATTACTTGTTTATTTATATCTGTGAATGAGATTAGAGGGGAAGATTACTTAGCGCAGACGTATGAATAGCGATCAAAGACTGCAGGATAATGTAAGTCTTTTGGTGATTGCTCAGCTTTTTTTCTTTTTTTCTTTTTTCCTCCCCCCAACTCTACCGGTGCTGTATTAGAACAATACAAGTGGCTGTGCTCCATACAGTGTGACAACAATAATACAAAATCCTCAGGGAATGAAATGCATGTAAACACTCCAGATCAGCACACAGCACACTGGCACAAAGTGTCCTCGATAATGGAGCAAAAATTAGCTTTGATCCTGACAGAGTCCACAGCAGAGTGGCATATATACGTATGTCAGACATAATGTTCAGTTTTAGGCGTGTTGGGTTCTGCATCGGCACAAATAAAAACATTTTACAGCCCATGTGCTTTTTAGAGAAACATGAACAATGAGTAAACAATCAGCATTAAACGCCCTTAGATTATTCTAGAAGAAAACATGATCATAATTATGACTTTTAGATGATTTATGAACTACATTATGACAGCTAAAAAGTTTTCATTTATTTAATTTCTTGTTCATTTGTGCTAAACAAGTTTGGAGGAAGCAGTAGTTTGGCCAATTATTGGTGACAGGACACAGAAACCTGCCACTCACAAGCACAAAATAAAGAAAAATGAGGAAAAATAAGAGACTAAAACTTGCCTATAAGTGCAGCTAACAGCATCAACCTGCAGTTTTGACAAAGAAACTTTGCAAGGAGAATTTATTTGCAGCTGCAAATGAAGGGACGGATCTCAGAACCAGTTGGCTAATTATTTATCCTGCTGGTTTTATGGCTCTCATTAATTTCCCTCCCCTCTCTCTTTACTTTCTATTGAAAGTCTGAAGTCAACCTGCATCTGGTGCTGATAACGCTGGGGTCTCAGCAGCCTCACAGCCTCCCCTCTAACCCACCCACACACAACTCCACCAGAGAAAAGGAACAGCTTTTTTTTGCACACACTCGCTGGATAATGCCACAAGAAATAAGACTGTATGCTGCAAATCCACAAAGATGCACTGGCACAAGTAGGAAAATATGCTGCACCGTATTTTGGGAACAGGTTGGGCTTCTTAATTCTGCAGGTTAATTATGTTAGAAGAATGAAAAGGGGGTAATAAAAGTTGGCAGTGATGGTTTGATTTTTAGTCTTCATTAACAAAGACAACCAATTTCAACCTAATTTAATAGACATAAAGAAAATAACATGTTTTTGCTCTAAAACAAGGAAAGGTGTACTGGCACTGGTGTCAAACAATCATCCATCCTTATTAATGACAGAAATAAAAAGAAAGAATAATTATCTGGTATCTGGTTGAGTGAACTGGAATTATTTTTCTGGCCCTGGACACACCTTTCTCCTTTTCTCCCTGTCATACCCACTATCTAATCTCTCCCACTCTGTCACTTGTTTTTAAAGGAGGAGGAGGGGGTTGAATAAGATTGGCCAGTCCTTAGTTCTTTGGTGAGATCACACCCCAGCAGGTCTGAACTAAGGCTATCTGCCACTCCTTAATGGCCCAGTCTGGCTTCTCACACCCTCCAACTCCCCTCCATCACTGCCCACCTCCTCCTCCTCCTCCACCCGAAGCTGTCCATCACATGCACCCCAGCGACAACAATGAACAGCAATCTCCTCCTATGCAAGGGCCTCGTCGTCAACTCACCAACGTACCAAACACCCAATTTAAGCCATTTCTTCCACGGAGTGAGCTGATAGAGACTCCACACTGGTCACACTTTCAAAAGCAACAGAGAGACACAGTGGGCGAGAATTGCTGAAAAGCAAATATTGTGGACTTCTGCTGACTTCAAACAGCAGTCAGATGGTGCAGACTACCTAGGCAGTAAGAGACGCACCGCACAAGAGAAAAGGCCTAAAAAACTCTTGGTGATTCCTTTCATGTTTGTCTTTACAGGGAACCCAAAGCGTTCATTTCTCTTCTACTATGCAAAGAGAAGTAAACATGGCACTCTCTGCAGGCTTATAAAATTGAACATTTCTGAACGCAACAGCCGGCCCTTTCTCTTCCTCTGTTTCAGAATTTAATATGCTACTTTGACGCCCCGGCATATTCTATATTTTCAAGAAAATATTACTTTAATCTTATTCATGACACACATTTCATGCTAAATCTGTCCACATCCCGTTTCCCTTTAACCATGTTGGAAGTATTCAAACTGAACTTTTATGCAAACGTTTCAAGATATGCACATGCAGGTGAGGGAATTAACACAAACAGAAAACTGGTCCCAGTTAAGTTCTGTCTCAGTCCCAGTGATGCTCTCTTGCAGTCTTATTGGACTATCAGTGCTCTGGGGGGGGGGGGGGTCATGGGCCTGGCTGGTCAAGATAAAGGAAACCCTGATGAAATGAAGCATGTGAGAGCAAAAGGGACTGCTCTCTACTGATGGAAGAAACCCAGTCACTCTGAAAGGTGAGACTGCAGCAGTGTGGCATTGACCCGGGTGACCTGGCTCACTGCTTGAACTGCACTGGTCTCTGTAACAGTCCTGTCTAAACAGGAGGGGACCGACAGCAGGCTTCTGCTGATGCTGCTGTTAGGCAGCCAAAGCTCATAGTTTCTGTTATAACAGCTTGTGTGATAATGTACATTTTAATATTAGCTTGACGAACATGGATCAATTTATCAATTTGTACATGAAAACCACCACCGGGAATCAATTTAATGAATGAAATGTCCATAAAAATGACCCAAATGAATAAAAGAAATTATGGAGAGTACAGTGACTCATACTTAATCATATTATAGGCAATACTATTAGTAGTAAGGGGCATCTCTTCTACTTACTTCTACTGTACCACCTTTTAAACAAATCCCTTACTCACCAAATAAGTTCTACTAATAAATTATTAAGGACTTTGTTATACCAATTTAATCAAGTGATCCAGATTAACAAAAGTCTGTGATTACATGGTCTTAATTAGGCTCACATAAGACCAATTCTGATTTTAACTGCATGTTGTAGACCAGTATACAATGAAGTACTAAGTATGCCAACCTATGTTTAGCTGTTAATAGTTTTTTTTCTCCATTTTTAAGTGCATACTTGTTGCAAGACTCTAGCATCTAAATGGTCATATAGTAACAGAGAACGTATTTAAGTAGTGTTTTTCTGTATAGATTGGAAATAATTTCCATTTCACAGGGGAGACGTGTTGCTTCCCCACTTGATGTGTTTTTCTACAGACTTCCACTGGACACAAGGTGGATGTTCCCCACAGGAAAATGTTAAGAAAAGCTGATCGTTGCTGAGAAAGATATGTTTATTTGATGTTAAGGAGGCTTTATCTAAAGATAAGCTTTGAAGCCTAAAGTTTGCACCAAGAAACAAGAGGAAAAAAAAGTTCCTTTACATTTTCCCTTTTCCTTTGGACAATAAAAACCAGATAAAAGGTTGATATGACAAATAAAAACATATCAAAAATAGTGAAAATCTCAAAATTGGAAACAGTAATGAGATAACAAAGACTTACTTTTGGCTTTACTGAAACCAAGTGTTAGAGATGTCTCAGGTAGGTTTATTTACACAAACCTTTTAATGAAATTCATCATAATCACTGAAAAACATGCCCTCCCAAACAGTGGAGGAGGCTGGTAAAGGGTTAAAGGTTTTAACCTGATGTAGCTAACTGTATCTGCCCCCATATAGATGATACTTCAGGCCTTAATGTGTCATGTAAAGGATGTGAATCCTCCTGTCATCTCCACTGCATCGTTAACAGACAACATGACTGGAGAAATGTGGACATCAGGCTGCTTACCAGCCAGTTTAGAATATACTAGCCCATCTAATCAGTACGAAACAAGGACAACCTGCAGCACAACTATCGCCAGCCGTGACATTTTTAAATGTTTCTCACTTTCCGATTGAGCTGATGACACAAATCGTTATTCACGGCTTTCAGATCAGAGTTCTGCACTGTATCGCTATCGTTGAGCTGGTCAATATACATCACTTGGCTCCCGAAGGATTACGCCTCTTATCTGAAATGATATTGAATAAAGCATAACCGCTGAAACACAGGTGGAGTGTTCTTGCTTGGCTTATGCTGTGGAAAAAAAAAAATAGAAAGAAAACTCTTTATTGGAATTAAGATCCAAGTCAAGATTACCTGAAGAAACAGCAGTTAGATTTCTGTTCCAGTGCCATGTCCTACACTTTATTCTCAGCTGCCTGGGGACTAGACCACAGTGCACTGTTCCCCCACAAGCCATGGGGGTGTAATAGAATGCCTTTATGAAATATATAGTGACGCCCCGATCCCTTCTACAGATCATAGCATGGGCTAGGACTTTCGATGAGTGTGTGTATGTGTGTGAGGAAGAGGGAAACTGGGTCCTGTGGTGTCTCACTTATCTAGCCCTGCTGAAATGCCCCAGAATCCAACACGTCTGCGAGAAAAACAGCTAAACTTCCCCCTGGTTCCTCTCCTGATGCTCCACAACTGCAATATCATCAAGGTGCATGGGACGATAGCACTCACTCATTTGTGCAGCCTAATTAATCGCTGCAACTTCCCTCCCCGCTGCTGTGCCATCCATTTAAGGCTTCTAGCAAAGCAGCCGTCATTAACAACGGAGGAGGAAGTTAACTCTGCTGATACCGGAGTCTTTTAACTTTTCTGGATGTGGTTTAGAGGAGTGTTGTCCTCTCTTTCTTCATTGTATTTTCCTGATAAACATGCGTTTTTCACCTAAATACAATGAAATAACTCTCTCTGTTTTGGTGTTTTAGTTTTCCCTGACACAGCCCCCACCCCACGTCCAAGCCCCCCGCCCCAGCCCTGTACTGTATGGCTTGTCTTTTGAATTTGATAAAGCCTTCAGTGAGTGTGGTTAGAGCACTTGGGCTGAGGATCTGATGAGAAGTGTGGGGTCTGTCACACACAAACGCTCTAAGTACATTCTAATTAGTTGATGTATGCAGGACCTCATCCACATTGGAGGGGTATCAAAAAGCAATCAACGCCCCATCCCTGATGAGCTCAGAGAGACACAGAGATCCACATTGTCTATGGAAAGATGATGCGTGGCTGGACCTCAACTCGGCTTTCCAAACCACCATAATGCCATGCAATCACAAGACATTATGCACAGATCTGAACCCCAAAGCCACGGGATAAAGGGGGAAAAAAAGGAAAAGAAGGAAAGGGAATATTTAGTTCATAATTCAAAAGCCTGATTATGATAGCTGCTCTTTTGAAAAGCTGGTGTGGAGAGCCAGAAGTGGGAGAATTGGCCTGTGAGTGCCACAAAATATGGTTATAAATGCAGAGGAGAAACATGTTTAAAAAACTGTCATAATCAAGAGCAATGCAGTGCAGAAAGCAGAGAAATCAGCAGTCAAGATGACAACTAGTTGCCATGGAAAAGTGTAAAAAAGAAAAAGAAAAGAAGAAGTCAGCATCAAGTGTATGAGGAGAATTTCAGTGGAGGGAAATCAAATGGAAATACAGCAGCAACTACAGCACAACTCTCTGTTATCAGCATGAAATGGTGAAAAAAAGCACATATCCCAAACATACGATCTAGGATTTTGTCACCCATTCATAATCTAATTTGACCAGAGGCCATGCAGCCGATTCGTTTCAGTAAAGACCATAGGTGTTTCGGCTGCAGGCTCCAACGGAGGGAGGCATGTGTGTCACACAAAGACCATCGGTTAGCGACGTACCGAAAGGGAGTCTGTATCACCATCTTATCTTCAAAGGACTGGGCAGGGGCTCAGGGGAGCTGTGCCACCGCCTCGCCTCCACACAGACACACACAGAGGGGGGAATTGGACCTGCAAGCAGGAACCAGAGATCTCTCGGCCGGCACCCAGGCCTGGACCCTCCTCCAACTCGCCCGCGGAGAACAGGCAGGGTTCCTGCACACGCGGCACGACATCAGTGAGCCGATCCCCCACCGCCACCCTCCTCCTCATCTTTTCTCTCCTTCCCCTCTCCTTCCACTCCCCCCCCTCCCCTTCGTAACCCCCCTCCCCCGACTGCCTGCCCATTTGCTTCCTGGCCTCAGCTTGACGGAGGGGATGGGATCTGAACTCAACTTAGACACAGAGTTTCCACATTTCACAGATGGCCGGGAGAGGCTTTGCATGAGGTGAGGAAACAGAGAGATGGAAAAGAGAAGGAAAGAGAGAAAGGGAGCCTCATCGTGGCGCTGAAGCGGGGCCGATTTCACACCGCGGTAGAGAGCGCTAAAGCAGGCCGCCGTTAATCCACTCACTGAAGGGAAGGCCTGGAGCTATTCCGCTGCCCCACCGCCATCTCCCTCCACAAAGCCATAAATGGTGCATTATACAACTGGGCTTCAGAGACACTGCTGATATGCTGATAGGTGGCAGACAAAGACCAAAGCAACCACAGGAGCGAAGCCACATCCAGGACTGAAGGCCTTAGTGCAGGAGCAGGACAGCACACACGTATTCAAACACAATCTCTCAAACCCCGACGCCTACTGAGCCGAGCACTGTTAAGGGTGCTACTGTATATCTGCACTTTTGATGGGGTGGGGGGTTAGCTCAACCTCCAGATCCACGCCTCAAGACACAGATGGACATGCACTCGAACTCCTCCTCCTTCTGCTCTCCAACAAAATAGCTTTTCTTGTCTTTCTCCCTGCTGCGAATTCCTATCTGCAAAAGTTACCAAAAGTCTTGAAGATGAGTCTTTGAACTTATGAAAGGCAATCATTTTGAATGAAAGGAGACAGGAAATATATAAACATGGGGGAATTTAAATAAATTGCCACAAAGAAAATCGCGGAGAGGGCAGTGAATTATGTAACGATAAGACAGCCAACAGCCTAAGCCACAAAATGAGATGTTTTACATGAAACGAACAGCGGTCTAGATTAGAGAGCCATCCTGTTTAGACATGAAGCCAATTGGGTTGATATCACATGTAGAGAAAATTTGAAAGATAAGTGGGAACTATGAGAATTGTTATAATCCAACTGTAACAAAAAGCTGAAGTATATTGGCTTTTCCCCCCAAGAAGCGCCGCGCGATAAACATCTTTGATGAAAGAAGTTCATTACTTGCGCGCTGTGTAATGTAACATGCTGCATTATGAGTGTATGCCAACCTACAGTGAGGCAGTCTATAATGAAGCCTCAGGCATTTAATGGACATCATTAGGTGAAAACATATAAGAGATAATTATGGTAATTACAAATCCCTTTTATTCGCCCCGAGTCTTTGACAAGGAGGTTGTCATATCAACCACTTCAAACAAACAAAGAGTTGTTGTCTCTTCCCCTAGATGATGTCCAGTTCCATTTGGATGGGAATTGTCTCCGGATTATCCTTTTTATTGTTCGGTTCGTGGCTCTGAATGGAGGCTACATTTCTTTCAGTGAAAACTTGATTAAAACAAGCGATTCACAATGGTAGAATTTGACTTGCATTTGCATAGCCACTTCATCACAAGTGAGACCTTGATCTTGAAAGCAGCCCCATACAAAGCTAATGGACACGTCTGTTATGTCTATTAGAGATGGCCCCTCAGAGGCACCAAGGCCTTCTATTTAATATCACAGACATCACTGTGGGCATCTAAGTCTTGTCTTATTAAATTTGAGCTTCATAACACTGGCTAACGGAGCACAATGAAAAGCTCTGGCTTGTTCTGAGTCTGTCTTGCAGGAGTTTATTTTCTTTTAAATCAAATCCAAGTATTACGTTTTACCACACGAGGTCAACTCCAGGGCACGCCCTTGTGATACGCCATCTAAGCAGCTGAACTGGTCCATGGAATATCTTTTTAAAGAGTCTGAGAATGTGGGGGGAATTCATGAAAGACTTGGGTGTTTATTTACAATATGCCTCCAATCATCCTTTGTCACCGTTCCATGTTCATCTTTCTACCAAACCACAGAGAGACACTCGCTGTAGATTCCATTTTTGGCCTCTTTGCTACACAAACTCATAATATGGTGCTGTCTTATCAGATCCCGCTTACAATAACAGATTCACTTTGAGTCGAAGCTGTTGTTTAACTTATCCAATCCCACGGGAAAACTCAGCTTAAACAAGTCGGGAGACATGTGCCAGTCCACAGCAGCTGATGATGTCAACGGGTCCCTGCTAGCACCAGATTCCTCCAGCACTTTCAATCATGCCTTGTGAGATTACTGCTATAGGATATTACAGAACAAACTATGACCATGTGTCCTGCTGCCACAAAGCTTAGCAACATATTAGAGTTTGTCAAAGCAAGCTATTGCGAGGGAGAGATAGATACAGAGAGGAGAGAAGCCATTGACCTTTGTGTCCTTCATATTTGCCTAGCTCCCCCTCAACCCCAATCTTAAGAGTGAAATCATCTGATCCCAAACTGACTGTCAACTGACGTGTGATGGTGGCAAAGCCAGCGGACATCAATCAATCAGATTTTTTCCTCGTCTATCACAGGAGTTTTTTTCTCCCTGTTTTGCCCGGGCTTATCATCTGACCCAGTTGTTATCCTGTTTCTGAAGCTTAAAAAGAAAAAAGAAAAAACTTGATTATGGTCAAAAGTCTGTCTCAGAGATTCATCGACACATCCTAGACTCCACCAGAAGGGAAAGAAAAAAATATTATCAGTATTTCACCAAAGAGATGAACAAAGGATGTAATGACTGTTTGTTTCTTTTTTTCCACTAAAAATGAGCCTCTTAATTCCGACACTCATGCTGGAAATAAGGAGTTTGAGGCGGTTATCTTTGGTTTTCAGGGATGCATGATTGCATGAACCTAAGATAAAAATCCAATCTGATATCAAAAGACAAAAAGGCATTTTAGTTAGCTACAGCACTTGCTCAGTGTCAACAGTTTTTAGTAATTACTAGATAAGCATTCTCTGAAAAACACCCCAAAAAAAGGAAAAGAGAGAATAAAATTGGCTGATTCTGAAATAATAGCAGCTGCATTTCTCTCTGGGTGTTTACCCTGTCACTTCACAAAGCCTGCTCCCAGATAACGAGAAGCAAGAGGCGTCGTCACTGTCCAGTGTCGCGCGCTCTCCATCTAAACTGATTTGCACAATTTGCTATAAATATAATCGATCTTCATCAACCTGCTCCGGCTGGAATATCACTCCATTATGGCTGTTTGTGCTGCGGCGCTCCCTGCTAATCACACGCAGGCAGATATGGCCTCTGATCACATCACGTGTAAGCTGCGCTGTCAACAGCTTTACCAGCTTTGCAGCGGTGCAAATCAAAAAACGCGGCCTCTTTTGAAGCATTAGCATGTTTTGAAGTTTGTTTTATACTCTCAACATATATGACACAAGTTGTGTATCTGTTTACAAAGCTTTGTCATTAGTGATTTTCCACGGAACCTTTAAGATGTTCGGGGGGGGGTTTGTGGTGTTTGTCTAGTGGAAAATGCTGATGTACAAATTGAACTGAAAAGCTTGTTATTTAATCCTCTGTTGCCAACTGCAAAAAAACTAAACTATGCAGCCTGGTGCATTTCAACCCGTTAGCAAAGTTCTGCACGGTGCTGCACCCCTGCCATCACATCCTCGGTAATTCCTGCCAAGCCTGAGATTTAGACTGAACAGCTATTAGGCCGTCACTTTCTGGTGTGCCAGTCACCATCCTGTTCTGGAAAAAAAGGTCCGCTAAATTCCCCCCTTTCATTCTCCTTTTTATTCTTTCATAAACCACCATTTCACTTGTCTTTAATTTCCTGCAATGATTTCTACAAAAAGTCCAACTCCAAGCTGGGCCAATCATTTTACTGTACGTGGTTGACAACATAATGTGACAATGCCTGCTGCACGACGTGACTCATGTTTCAGAGCAATTCTTTTCCTTCCTCTCGTCCAAGATTCAGTCAAAACCCTAATATCAGTCCTGACATATTCCATGAAAATGTTTTGATCAACTGTGGCTAATTGAACTGAAAGAGAAGAGAATAATCCCAATAGACACATAAAAGTTATTTATATGCCGTCAATGGAAGACTGACAGATTTCCACCCCTGGACTTTATAACGCTGAATGCAGCCGAGGCGAGTTCCTGTTCCAAGCATAGAGCTGTTAGTCTTCTGAGCTGTGGCGATGTCAAAGCATCAGACAAATGTGATGAACTCAATATCCATATCCATGATACATCAAAACTTTGGCATGGCACAAAAAATAACAGCAATACCTCAGGAGCCACCTCAGAAATCCCCTTAATTGAGCAATATCTTCATTCCTGATCCATGTGCATCACCAAGGTGAAAAGGGACTGAGCAAGTTAAATGAAAGAAGAATTCATGATGTGTGGCGGCCTCTCTTACTCACCCTGGCTATTTCCCCTCTTGGCAGGGGCCAAATAGAGAATGTTAAATGAGGCAATTGTGTCCCGGAGGCAAAAAGAGGAGGAAAAGAAAAAAAGAAAAAAAACAGGCAGTGCTCATGCTCTCTGCTCCAACCCTGAGGAGCATTCTGCAGCATGATGAGGTTCATCCAAGCACCCACACCAAACCTAGCTTCCCATGAGAACAGGCCACTCCAAACACACTCGGTGATGTATAATTCACATGCTGAGCACACAGCTTGTTAGCAAATTTCTAATCAAGTTTGTGTCTCCTGTCTGGAAAATGGACACCCAAACTGAAACGGCACTGAACTGAAAGCACAGCTCAGTGAATAACGATGCTTATTACTACTGTATACCAATTAAGACAACAGATATATATATATCAATATGAATGAGCATGAAATACATATATATAAATGCATCAGTGCAACATAATGTGTCATATCTCTGTATGACTTTATGCACAGTGCATGAATTTATGCATCTTTTTTGCTTATTTTTTGCAAGTTAATGCTTTAACTGGATTAATTTGCAATCTACTGTCTGATGAAGCACATTTTTCAGTAACTATAATGAATCTTAGAACACATTATTGAAAATAAATCTGTGTGGAACTATCTATAACACTTGGTTTGGTGATGTAATGCCAAAAGTAAGTGTTTACTATATGTCTACTGTTTTATGTTTTGACCATTTAACAATGGTTACAATATTATTAACTGTTATCTCAACCTGAAAATGAAAGAGAACACATTCAAAGACAAAGTTTATTCATTGCTTTTTGTTAGTGTGGGCATTAAAGGGTTAATCTCAGTCACTAATATATGTCTGTCTCTTCTTTAATATGTGAAAAAAAGACTTCAAATTGACTTCTTCCCATCTTGTTTTGAATTGAAGTCAAATCCAACAAAAAATTCACAGAAAAAAAACACAAAAACAAAACAAAGCAAACCTGAAACAACTTCATTCTGCGGTAAAAATACATTTTATTCGTCCCAAACCAACTGCCTAGAAATCCATCAACTTTGCATCAGTGCAGCCTCCTGATCCCAGTAAAGAGCTGCTTCCAGCAGCCAGTTGCAGTGCAGGCTGAGGCCTGTAGAAACGGCAGGATGCACAACGAGCTCTGTTAACATTCTGTGCTGCTGGCTGCAGGAAACTGATCTCCCCCGCAGTCCCACACTGTCAGCTATACAGACATACTCTACGGTGACACCTTTGATAATCAAAGCTTTGTCTGGGTCTTAAAAGGACGTACTTGAACAACAGCGAGACCAGAGGCCTTCTTTGCTTTAATGGCCTTTGGACATCAATATTTAAATCTTACATCTCTGTTGTGATTAGAATGCTGCCTTATTCTCTCTCTTTCTTTTTCTGTGTGTGTGTGTTTGTGTGCGAGTGAGCGTGTTTGTGTGTGTGTTCACCCCCCTATCCCCTGAAACAACAAGGTGGGGGTGAAAAAAAGGCTTAAATCGATGATCTTTGAGTCCAAACTAGATTCCTAAGCAGTTTGCCACTCTCAGCAGCAAGATAAGATAAACTCTCTTTGACCTAAGAGATGAAGTTGCCATGACGATCAGGGAGTCCACTTTCTCTATTGATATTTTGCTGATGTAACAACAAATGGAACTAGATCCTGCTTCTGATAATGGTGATTAATTAATACCAATATTGATCCCTACGAGGAAGAGACAAGGCTATTAACTTAAAGCAGGCTGAAAGTCAATTGTTACCTGAGGCTCAGTGGGCATCATTGATATAAAATCTAAATAAACTGAGAGGAATACGCTCAGGGAACTAAATGTAAATAAATAAAAAAAACATACAACAATAGCAGAATGAGCATTTTGGCTTTGGCTGAGGCGTACAGCCTTTCTAAAATTAACATGTTATTCACATCGGTGACAGTTCCAGTACCCCGAATAAAAACACAATGGTGACAGCTTGAGCCAGCGGTTATTGGAATAATAGCAGTGGAATTCAGGAAAGAGGAAGATAAAGAGGAAACTGTGAGAGGAAGTGACCTCCACCTTTGGAGCGACCCTGCCCACATCTTACACCGCTGTCCAGGCACTGCAGGCTACAGCAGCAGAGAGGGCAGGATTAGGCATCGCCAGTGCTGGCGGTGGATTGCCCCCCCCCTCATCAAACACAACACACAGCACTGTTTTCAAGAGAAAAGGAAGCAGCAGCTGCTATATGGCTGTAGAAGCAGTGACATAAGCGGCAGCAGTGGTAATGCAAGCACAAAGATTTTCTCCACAGAAGAAACATAAAAGAAGAAAAACAAACAATGAGAGGAGATGACATTCATCTGCGTTGTTGTTTTGTGTCAAAAGTGAGGAGGCAATTGGGGATCCTTCAGCTAAGACGAGGCAACGGCGCAAGCTGTTATTGGCAGGGAACAGATGTTTGAGGGAAAGTTGGCATTCAACAACCATTCTTCTTCTGACAGAAATCAACAAGAGAAACACAAGAGACATGCCGTGATTGTCACCCAATGAAAGAAGACCCTTAAATATACACGCGGATTGCCGTGCTAGCATCTTTTTTAATTTTTTTTTAATTTATTCATTTATTTGAGCACCCCCAAAACATCTGACTGCAAGAGTTGCCAAGCGTCTGTGGGCCAAGGGTGGAACTCAGCGTATATGTGTATATACAAGAAAGCAAAGCTGAGCTAAGTTGTAGAAAAGATGGATGAAAAGTCGTAATGAAGGGAAAAAAAAGAGTAAAAAAAAACACCGTGTACATCAAGCTCACAACTCTGATGCTTCTGCTAAAAACACATAACCACATGCTCATCGCGCCTACTGTACAATGTATACCCGAGCAAACACAAACACAGAAACACACACACACACATTCAGACACAGGATGTTGGCAGTCAATTCAGTAAACACTTCCCTTATCCCTTACTGGTGTAATCTGCCTCTGATAAATGCCCCTCAAAGATAGAAATGTCACCTGATATGATAAACAGTATGCTGACGTTACGTAAAGTGGTCGTATGCTAAGGAGTTGGAGAGATTAACCGTGGAGCGGAGATGGAAAGAACGAAAGAAAAAAAAAACAGTTGCTATGATAAAAGGCAGACTTTTAGCTCCAACAGGGAGCCCCTGTTCAGCTGTGGTTGTGGTTCAGGACGACTGGCTGAGGAAAACAAGGAGTTTGTTGTCATATTCCAAAAGCTACATATATATATTCTGTTAGGATTTAAGGACAAACAAAAGCCGACAACAATTACAACCAAACAGCAGCTGAATTAAATGCTTTTCCACAGGAAGATGGCCCATTCTGCATATCAATAAGACAAAGTATGTAATAAAATGAGCCAGGAAAGCAGTTTTTATTCCCTGCTCAAGATCCATCCACAAACTACTGTGGCAAAGGGAAAAAATAAACAAAAAAACCCAGTTATTGTACACTGCAGCTTTACAGATGTAAGATCACTATCGCATGAGCAGATTAGGCATTTTGACAGTATGACATAGTGGTAAGCTCTGGAGACTTGTGCACTTGCCACTCGGGTGCTATACAAACTTACAGTAATCACTACAGTGTGGCGCTCGGAGGAAAAAAAAGAGGCAAAGGAAGCCACATGAATTCTCAGATGGTCTATATACAGTGAGGACAACAGGAAGAAGGGAGAACACTAAGTCAGTTTAATAAGCACATTTGACATTAGGTGTCCGCGTGTGGCCTCACAAGGCCGCTTTAATATGTTCCAATAAACACTGGAGGAGGCACGCTCCCCTACATCATCCACAACCCCCTTTACACGGTGAAACTTTGGGGGGCAATTTTACAGAAAAATTACTCCGATGGGGGCTGGTTTCAATTCAGCCTGTTCATATCTTTCCTTCCTATTAGGCATCAAAATGTTCTCCTCTCAGTGCGAAAAGAGGTATGGACATCACCAACAGCTGCGGAGAGGGAAAGAAGGGGGGCAGGGCAGGGGGGGGGGGTAGTGGGAGCTTGGTGGAATTCACCCATCATATTACAGCAGCTAATCGCAATCCGAAGAGCATCAGGGATATTTTCATCATTCCCGTCAATTTCCACTCACATACCGCCCCCCCCCCTCTCTTTCCTTGAAACGACTAACAATCTGGGCAATTTATTGGCATATTGGCACGGGGTGATAAGGCTAAAAACAACAGCAGCTAGCAGCTGGCCCAGGGAGATGAGCTGATAACATTGATATGTGCTCCCACACAAAACACCTCCAACACTATCTCCTCTTTCTATCAAACTCTTATTACAATAAAAGTGTATGGGGGGGGAGGAGGAGGGGGGAGGGGGGGGGGTCGCTTTCTTGGAAAAACAACAGGGGGAGGGGTACAGAGGGGGGACAAGAAGATATATTTAGATAAATTTCTCTATATATTTATATGTATAAAAATCAGATGTAACATTTCAGAGGAGAATAAAAAAAAAAAAAAAAAAAATAAAAAACAAGGGGTGGAAATACATAATTTATCACTGTATTATCGGGATATCCAGGCAGCCTAATCAAGGAGCACTGAGTGACTATTTTTTGCCTTATCATCCAAAGTGGTGGAAACGGAGAAGGAATTATCAGCCAGCTGCAGATTGCTGGGCTGGAATTTTAATGGTAATAATCGGGTTTCTGATGGTATATCTTCTCTGCTTATCTTTCCCATTATCTGGCCTTATCTCCCCAGTCATCGGAGCAAATTAATGGTGCTCTTTCAGCATCGCCTTTTTATCACCGCTCAGAGAGCACCCAAGGGGAAAGAATAAGCAAAATATTAAAATACTGCATAAATCACAATTTTAGATAACGGTCCAATGTATGCAGGAGTGAGGGTGGGGGGGAGATGGTGGGGAGGATTGGGAGGGTGGAAAGCACTGCGCCCAACAACCTTTTTGTCCTTTAGAATGACTGTCTGTGCTGACTTTCTGTGCATTGCCTCCTCTGCCTTTTTTTTTTTTTTTTTTCCTTTTTCTTCCCCTCTTCATAGTTCCCGGGGTAGGAGAGAGGATCTGGGCTCCTCGTGACCTTTCTGTTTCCAACTAGTGCTTGATTATACGGCTGCACACCAGCTCCATATTAACAAGATCTTACACATGACATACTAATTCACAAAAGGCCAGGTCACAGTGACGAAAGCCAAACACAAGCGCGTTAGATTTCCTTCGCACGACAACAAAAATATGGATGTAATGACGGGATTGGTCCAAAAAACGAGAGGGGCCTATCACGTCACACGATGATGTGCTTTGTTGTTGATGGAAAAAAAAATGTTAATGGGGTTTGTGGAAGATGCCACAAAATACAAATATGAAGTAGTTCAAGAGAAGGGAAAAAAATTTCATGTAAAATAAATATAGCAGAGAGATTTATGGGATGCGATTGGACAAAACTGTGTGAACTTATGAACTTATGAAGAAAAAAAAGTAAAAAATAAAACTTCATATATTTATCAAAAGTAAGGAAAAGACTGCAATATTCAAAACAAGTCAAACTGGGAAATTTTAAACAACAAATGTAACTATGTTTATATAAATATATATATATATAAAATTTTCTACAAATGATGAGTAAATCCCAATTTACAATTATTTAGATTCCAAAAAAGCTTTAAAAATGTAAACGCGAAATAAAACAAAAATGAAACAAAATCTCCTCCCTGACTGAAACCATCCTTCAGTAATACCACAAACCGCTCCTGTATACCAACAATCTCATGCACTCACAAATCCATACACGTATGCGTGTACACACACACACACACACACACACACACACACACACACACTCACACACTCACACAAATGACTATAGCGCATTGAGGT
>JAOXYM010000006.1:26485440-26502784 GCA_028567055.1 Leptatherina wallacei | reverse complement strand
TCTATCTATCTATCTATCTATCTATCTATCTATCTATCTATCTATCTATCTATCTATCTATCTATCTATCTAAAGGAAAGGTTGGACATGTGCTTTATTAATTGAGTTTTTTTCTCCTTAAAAATTCCTTTTCCTTTATACCCGTACAAGACTTATTAAAGGGAGGGTGTGTTGGTGGAAGGCTCTAAAACATGCATTTGTAGAAAAGTATTATTTTCTTCATCTTTTACCTTGAACGTCACAATTTAGCTTCCTTGCTTGCATATGGCCATTAAATAAAAGAAGAATCAGAAGAGGAAGAAGAAAGACAGAAACATTGGGTCAAGGTAAGGCCAAAAAAAAAAAAAAACATCATTTGGCATTAAATGGTAAAATAGGACTTATACTAATCTGTACAGAAGCAAAGACTGAAAGAAACAGCAAAAGTGAAACCCACGTGTAGACTTACAAACTTGGATTTACACATACCTCTCTTTTTGAGAATCTTTTCAACCAAGAAAGTACACAATTCGTTTAGGAGAAGCAACAACCTTGCCCTGACTGAAATGGTCAGAGTTTTCTGCTGTACAAGGCTTTAAAATAATATTAATTGGAATCTTAAATGCAACACATAATCATTTCACATTTCTCAGAATCAGTCACTATATATCACACGCAAGAAGAAACTCTTTTGGATGATAAATGCATAAATATAATGCAATTGTAAGTCTCATAAACATAAAATGGCTAAATGAAACTCTAGACGCCGGCCTGGCATCGTCACGGTTTTAAAGGATATTTTTCTACTGTTAAACTTACATAGAGATGTTTGAAATGTTCATGTTAGAAAATGTGTTTTTCAAATAAAAGAATGTCCAGATCCCTCAGTTCTGCCTATAATATATGTTAACAGAGACAGTTTGGAAGGCATATAGGCAATGAAACATAATGGTGCGTTCAGACCAAAAGCAATGTCGGCGTCAAAAAAGCTCTTGACGCTCAAAGTTGGACGCTTGACGCTGGTAAATCAGATGCTTGACATCCAGCATCAAAAACCTTCTTGATGCACGAGACGCGCGTCTGCAGGACCCGGATGTTTTCCTTTGCAGAAAATGCCTCTATACATCATGATGCTGAGTCGCTCTGATTGGTTGACGCCCCGCGTCGAGCGGCAAAAGTTCAGATTTTCCAACTCCGCCGTCATGCGGACGCTCAAAATATTGCTGACTCGTATTCAGCAATATTGTTCCTGTTGAGGAAATGCAAGATAGAAATCATATACCATAAGAACTTACTTACATTAGAGCTTAACTCTAGTAATGTGTCAAGTGCAAAAGATGACGATGCTTTGTAGTGAATGAAAAGAGCCGGCTCCCAGTTTTTTCCTTTTGCTGCTTCACTCTCACAGTGCTCAGTAGATATGTGTCGTTTATGAATGAGCCAATTCTTTGTAGGGAACTGAAGTGAAATGATTCCTATCTAATAGAGCTGAATCTTTAAAAGGGGTGGAACTTTATTTTACACCATGCGGTCAATTCCACATGAAGAAAGAATAGGTTCATACCACTGAAGAAGGAAGGGCCTTTTAGAAGAGAGGGGGCCGGATCTATCAAAGACCTATCAAAATGTATGCAAACTTGACAGCACACACAAAAACATGCTGCAGGTGATTTACTAACAGGCCGCACCAACGATTGCCCCTGTTAAACAAGCAAAATAACGCCCGCACTCTATTTAGCATGTTTTCCTTGAATGAATATACAATCTGGGCGTTTCTGCCAGAACGTGCAAAATACTGGGAAGAGTAGATACAAATAAATCAGCTTTGCACTCGCAGTGGGATTTACTAAAAGTGCGGTTGCTGTTTCTGCGCCTATATTTAACACTTTAGGTGTTTGGTGGGGAAAAAAATCTGCAGTTTAGTTAGCTGGTTGTTTTCTGTCAGTGCTGCCTTGCTTCTCATGTTCTCATTTGCTGCACTGAACAGACAACCAAAATGGTCTCTCCCTCTGGTAGATTAACCTAAGAAAAAAGACATAGATAGAATTCCATGACCGCAATGGTTCGTGCATAAAATACAAGAGAGGAAGATGTTCACAGATGTGTCAGATGTGCCTGCCCGCTGATTGTTGGTTTAGTGTATTTGGTCCATAATGTGTTGGGACATTATATGTCACCAAATCAGCTTCAGTAAGCCTTGACACTGAGTCTGTGTATGTCTGGAGGGATGAAACACCACTATCCCACAAGATCTCCTATTTGGTGTTTCAGTGATGGTAGCAAAGAGTGTTGTCTAGCGTGTGGTTCTGAAAACTTCTCAAAGTGAAGTGAATGTGAAGGTCATAGCGTAAAAATCTTTCATCGTAATGTAGATGTGCTTAGTCGGAGAAACGTTCCTTCAAAACTCTCCATGCCAGCAACAACACAAGATTCAACCAGATTTCCTCACTGTAGAGGTCAAGGTTTCTCTGTTTTTCTGTATTTTGCTTTCTTTCTGTACATTTCTATTCTGCAACTGTCCAGCTTTAAATAAACCCGCTCCAGCATCTGAAACCATTCTGACTTTTTGCTATTGATCCCGAGAAACAAATTCCTAGAAACTTCTTGAATCGGGCTTTTTTTTCTCCTTCCTAAATCCGAGATAGAGTTCCAGTTCACTTGCAGATTATGGCGGCCTTTCAGACAGCATACCTGTTACTTGAGCCTTGATTTTGCTTTTTGATCAGAGGGCTTTTTGACAAAAGAGGGAAAGAAGAAGCCGAAGGGGAGGGAGAGGCAAGAGAAAAGATCCTTATCGAATGCTCTCCACTGGACAATGAATTTCCCCCACCATTCAAATGTATCTGCAGAATGCTTGAGTGATTCATTACAGCAGATTCTGAAGTGTGACAATGGACCTCAGAAATGAGTGATGGTATCTTTTTGCTGATTTCATTTCCCTGATCCTCCTTATCCTCCTGGCCTGTGTACCTCTATTAATTAGAAAGTAGGGATTTCCACTCATCAACTGATGGGTTTCATGCTCTGGTCTGTCACAAATCTCCTGTCCTTGCTATCTCTCTCCTCCCAACCCATGCCTGCTTTGGAACGTTCATTCTAGACCTCAGCGTCAATCTCCGAAGCAAGTCAGGGTGGCTTTGGCTATTCATAAATATTTATAAACTGATTAAGAGAGAATAATAAAGTCATAAGACAGTGGCTGGTTACCCTTGAAAAGCACCATGGATGACTTTTTAAACAGAGAAAATATGATCAAATATAAGTCTTCCGTTGTCGTTTTTTTCCACTTGGAAACAATTCTTCCTCGCTACTTTAAACAGACTTGTTAGTTTATTCTATTATTCACTTGAGCACCCTCATAAAATAATAATAGTTATCAGTTATAATGATTAGATAAGCTTCTTGTTTAGGTTCTCATAGACTTCACTGATGAGCATGTAAAAATCCACCTCATTTCAAGGCAAATCACAAAACAGTTACAGAAGGAATTTATCATTCTCTGTGACACAACAGTATTTAACCAAGCAATCTTCTCCACCAGCATTAAATGAGATATTTTTGTTACATTTCATCATTTTCTCCATATTAAACAAGATGTAAAATGATAGCCAAGTCAGAGCGTGGCGTATTTACATCTTGCATGTCATTTCAATGCATTTAAAGATGTATCAGATCTAATTTCCCTCCACTTTATCCAACCTGATCTTAAAGAAATATGTGAAATATGCATCACCTCTTTAAAAGTGGGGTCATACAAGCTACTTTTGAGTAGTTGACTGCAGTAAATGGATGTTTAAAGGCTAACAACATTTGAATGGGACCACTACAGGAGCTAAATCTTTACCATTTAAAACAACTCCAACCTAAAAAAAGAATACCAATACTTTTTGAAAGGGATCTAACCACAAAATCTCTTTGTTGTCGTATACACTGTCCCAGTTCATGTAACTGTCTGATAGCAGGATGTAAAAGGACCACAATATAAAGTTTTCTCTAACAGCAGTGGATATTTTAAGGTTCAAGGTGTTTTAGTTTGTGAAAAATTCTCCCTTCTGGTCTTCCTCTGCTGAGTAGCTGTCAGCTTAGCTAGCCCCAGATTCCCTGAAAATGCCTTCAATGATTTTGACTTGCAATGTCAGATTGTGCATCACTCATTAGTTTAAGGTCAGAATAGGAGCCAATCTCCCCTGTGTTTACATTGGACAGACCCAGCCAAAAATAGTGCCGTGCAAATCTTGCTAGCTAGCATGATACTTTTCATGTTTTACAGATTTTACTTAGCAATGGGAATAACAGAATTCATTCTAAAGTATACTCATAAAACACTAATTTAACCTCTGAACTTAACCAACTGCTGTTTTGTTAGGTTTAGGTGTTAAATTGGGATGTATCTATTCGAGACTCATCATTGTCAAAGAAGTTTTGCCATCACACAAAGTTTAACTTCCTCTTCCACCTCTTCTTCAACAGCATTTTGGCCTTTTTGAACACATATCTCAGGTTTAAAAGCATGCAGTGCAACCGTTTTCTCTGATTGCTTTTAAAAGCAACAACTTGGCCAATCTTCCATGAATCTATCAGCAGATGTATTGAAATGTTTCATCTTCTGAAAACATAGTGCCTCAGAATAGAGCTTATTTTCTGTTTGATTAATTCAGGTGGTGACACATTGCTGACACTTAAACAATGTTAAGGTAAGTTTGTTTAATTTATTTTTAAATAAAGCTAGTTTCTGAGCTAAAGTTCAAAACAATTTAATGAGTTACCTTGAAATGTCTCATAAAAAAATACAAAAAAAAAAACAATTGTCCCATCACTTTCAAAGCATTGGTGGTTTTAACACAGTGTTAAAGTAAATTACTTTGAAGAATACTGTTCTGACTAATCCATATTAACTAATAGAAATAGACTGCAGTCCGTAGCTTCTCATAGAAACAAGACTTCATTTCAGTTTTATGCCTTCATTTTCAAATAGATAACACATCTTTCGGAAATTTATTACCTTTAAAATTTTAAGGATTAGAGCTACATGGGGAAATATAACAATATAATATCCCAGTTCAACAGATAGAAATAGAAAAATAGAAAAGATTTAATGCATGAAACTCATGTCACTACCTCATGCTGGAATTGTTACTGTGGAAACTAAGTCACACCATTTTTATATTTCACCACTAATGCATGAACACATGCCATTTTGTCCTCCAGCCTGAACTGCCAGCCAATCATGCAATGAATTAAAATAATTCATATGTTGGTTCAGGCAATGTTTTGATGAATTAGCAAAGTTTGCGGCATCCTGAATAATTGCTAAAATGTTTTAGAAATTATCGTAAGAACTGTCTCATAAAAATAACACAAACATGAGGAGATATTCCACCATGGTGTTGAACAGCATAGGGAGCCCTCCTTTAAATCTTGAACCGAGGAAAGAGTTTTGTTTTTACATAAACACATATTATATCATACCTGCTATTAGGGCTAACTCGGGATAAGAATAAGCCTTATTTGATGCCCTAGAAAGGTTACTCCACACTATTTTGGGACAATTTGATCATGTTTGAGAAACACTATTGTAAAACGTAGATTGATTTAAGAAATATGCACTGTTGCCCATAAAGTTGGAGTGATTTAAATCTGTTTATGCTAACTACAACATAATGGTGCAAACTGTGCTGTAGCTAAAATCCATTAAAACTGTACAGGAACTGCAATTTACAGTATAATAACACTTAATACCATTTTATCTTTCAGTTTGCTTTCAGCAGTCTGTGAACACCTTAAAGATATGCAAAAATATTGGAGCAGTGGTTTTCCCTTTGACAAAATCATCATAAAAAACTACATATTTGGCAGGTTCAAAGGCAAAAGTCCTCCCCTGCAAACTAAAAAGCCTATATTTGCTATTGTGAAAAACACATGGTGTAGCACCCAAAATAAATTTTACTCAAGTTTTTAGTAACAGTCTGACTCTTGAAAGTGCTATTAAATATTAATGGCATCCAGCACAGCTGAAATGGCCAATTTCCCTGTTGTCTCTATGACTAGAAGGGTGCTTGAGGGCAAGGACCTGCAATTAACTGTTATATGGGTGGCCATTCCAGACAACATCGACTCTTGTTAGTAGCAGAAGTGTGGAGGAATGGAGGCTGAACCCCAAGACTAATTATCCTTTTTTTCTCCCTTAAAAATGGAGACATTAAAGTTGATTAGTCTTTCTAATTAGGTTATGCTTTTTGATACAACTTGTGCTTTTTGCTTCTGGCTTTTATGTATGATAATCTCTTTTTTTACACTTGCCTACGAAGTTACACCATTGTACTAGCATTGTGGACGTGGGTAGAGGAGCAAGAACATCTAGAAAAAGTCCGTTTTTACATGAATATGTGTAATGCAGTAAAAACCCTGTGTGCGAGTATTTGGAATTTCTTTAGGAATCTTTAAGCATGCAATGTCATGAGATGCCTTCCATGACATTGCATGCAGTATAGGGCAACTTGCATGTATTGAGTTCACGGAGAAATAAAACCACAACAGCCACTTAACCCGAGATGCTGCTTTCAAATAACAGTTAAATCTGATATGCCAACCCTTCTCCCCCTTCACAACAGCGCACAAGGACATGACTGGGCAGAAAAATGAGAGTCCTCATCTGTAAGATTAGGTTTGGCAACTCTACTCCTCTCCTCTGGATGTCAGATCAGCAGAGTAAATTATATTGAGATCCTCTCAGAGATGACGGATGAAATCTGTCTCTTTGGGCTTGACGTGGAGCTGCAGGTGATACATGATATGTGATAAGGCAGTGATGTCACGGCCGCAGGTGGCTCACCCCCCCTCATTTGGCCCCCTCCTCCTCCTCATGTCCCTTCTACTTGTGTGCAAAATGGCAGCACTGTGAGCAGCTTACAGAGAACTTTTATCTCTCCCCATCTGTGTGGTCTCAGGCGCGATGATCTTGGATTCCAGCCATCTCAACCTTCATGCCATTTAAGAAAAAAAGACAGGGGATCTGGGGTGGCAGGGTGGAGAAAAAAGAGGTAGTTGAAAAGGGAGGGGGTGAGGAAGGCTGTGTGATCTGGCTTTTGAGGGAAGGCAAGCAGCTGTGTGATATGTTTTTGGGGGGCATAGCAGCGTATCTAATTTAGATATTTTACATTTTCTCTCAATTTGCAATATCTTGCATTACTCTGGAATTATCTCTAGTGTTTTTCATTTTTATAATTGATGTTATGGCAATTGACTTAACTCAATTAAAATTTTAAAGATATAATAAGATTATGTTTCTAAATTCTACACTAATCCAGAAAGCACAGAAAAATAGATTAATAAATCCAAATTCAACTAAATAGACAAAAATGAAATAGAAAGTATCGCCCATAAGCAGGGTCCCAGCAGATGACCTCCAGTTTTGATTATATTAAGTTTCAGGGAATTATTTGGGTTCTTTAAGTTTAACCAAATTAAATTTTATCCAACTTTCAGAAAATCTTTAAACTATTTTAGCTGAAATGACCCAGCAAACACTTTGACTGCCTATTATTCAATATCTATTAACAATGTGATCCAGGCTTGATAATCTAATGTTTTCACTGTCATCGAGACATGACCTCTGTTGGACAATCTAACAGCTGATAGTCAGGCATTTACATAGTTAACATAACCATATATTTGCAGCTATTTTGCTAATTGATTACTTTGTTATTTAAAATCCATTTCTTACATGTTTCTTCGTCTACAATCATTTTTATAAAGTACGCCTTGCCAGGTTGGACCCTGTTTTGCCTTCAGAACTGCCTTGTAACAGATTCAACAAGGTGTTGGAAACATTCCTCAGAGATTTTGCTCCATTTTGACATGACAGCATCATGCATGTCGGCTGCACATTCATGATGAGAATCTTCTGTTCCACCACATCCCAAAGGTGAAATATTGGATTAGGATCGGGTTACTGTCAAGGCCATTGGAGTACAGTGAACTCATTGTCATGTTCAAGAAACTAGTTGGAGATGATTTGAGCTTTGTGACATGGTGCATTATCCTGCTGGAAGTAGCCATCAGAAGATGCTCCACTGTGCTCATAAAAGGATGGACATGGTCAGCTTCAATGCTCAGGTAGGCTGTGCTGGTTAAATCAGTTTGTGCCCCAAAAAAATCCTCCACACCATTACACCACCAGCAGCCTGAACTGTTGATACAAGACAGGATGTATCCATGCTTTCATGTTGTTTCCCCCAAATGCTGACCCTACCATCTGAATGTTGCAGCTGAAGTTTAGACTCATCAGACTCATCAGACAAGGTAACATTTCTCCAATCTTCTCCAATCTTCTCCACTGTCCAATTTTGGGGAGCTTATAACATTAACACCTCATCATTGCTGTGCTTCTCAACTTCTTTACATAACACTATAACAACTGAATAACTGTGGCTAGTTTGACAAAACTGGACTTTGAAAATGCCTGTAAATGTGGTAGTTTGACTATAATGGTTAAAATTCAACACACCCAGATAATACCGAAATAACTCCTGGGTGAATAGACTCAAATAATCTTAGGTGCACCACACAATCTCCAAACTTTCATATGTTTCTGTAAAATCAGCAGAGCATCAGCATATATAAGTACAGCTGAATTCCTAATAAAACTGTTCTCATTCACATATTTTTCTGTGTTTGTTCATGATGATAAAGAATTTGGCCTGTAAATTTCTCTTCTTTGCATGTATACTACTAAAATGAAAGCGGTTCATTAAATGGCCAGTTTAATTTGTTATAAACATAGCTCCATGCAACCATAGACGTAACTGCAGGGATTTTGACATCACTTCGTTTTGGAAACTTTCAGAAAGGTACCTGTACCACGTTTTTGTATGAGACCAGGTTGGAACAGCAGATGCATCGGTATGTTATAAAGCAGGAGCCAAGCACACCGTCTGCACAGCCTACTGAGTATGTTACTTCTGAGGTTTATAGACACATATAACAACCTTATAGACCTGTTTACATAAGCACAATCTTGTGTGACAGTAAAATAGAAAATAAGCATAGAGGAAAACCGTCTTTGTTCATGTAATCAGCATCACCTTGTGTGACTGTTTGATAGCTAAAGTTAGTAAAAAAAAAACAACAACAATGAGAAACATGAGTAAACAAAGACAATGCTGCATCTAAACAGGTTGCACTTTTTGCTGTCTTACTACAGCACTTCTTTTTTTACATAGATGCAGCATTTTTGGCTTTTCTTTATTATTATTATTATTATTATTTATTTTTATTTCTTAAAGTATTTAACTCTTTTGAGCCTTTTGCTTTACTTTTTATTAATGAGTTTTAGCTAGAAATGCAAACTATTGCTTTGTCAGTGTTTTAACTGATTATTGTGACTTTGTTCAGAATCTTGATAAGGGTAATTCATTGTGCAATTTAGGTAACATTTCTCCTTATATTTAGACCAAAAGATGGAAATATACATTCCTTAAAAGACACACTAGCTACCTTATAGTAGAGCTAGTTATGTGCAGTTGAATTAATTAACTGAGAAACCTGCATATCTTTTGGCAACTGCAGTTGTAGCAGATACCTTTGGGGCATGAACTTTTCTGAATCTCTGCTTTAGGGGGTCAGGTTTCTGAAAACTTCTGTAACAAGGATAATGAGACATTTAAAGTTTGAAGTCTAAAAACCTGTGTTTAAAACCTTTCTAATATACAAAATGAGATATGGGACTGCACAAAAGGACCAATAGAAAATATTAGATGTATTTAAAAACAAAAATAAATTTGAGGAGATAAAAAAAAAAACAGAAGTTGAGTTGGATAATGGCTTGACTCGGAGCTGGAACAGAGGGGATGGTATTTTCTTGCCAAGCCTTCCTGAACAAACAGGTACGCCTGTAGTTTTTTGATAGGGACATCTTCACACTGCAGACACTGAGTGGAGCTTCAAGGACTTATCATTTTGAAATGAAGAAAAGTAAATATATGTTGCTTGTCAATAATTAGGAATGCCTTGTCTTTTGTTTCTATGCAGCAACTATGTATGTTGTTGTCAATGTGCCATTTTGGACTCAGCTGCACTTCAGAGATATAGAGGCTGGGCATGTTGTCATCCTGTATTGTGATATTATGGCTTGGCACAGTTCTTTTATGCTAATGGACAAACACCAGCTTACAGTATATCAACTCTCAGGTTGTGTATACCTTTAAATATGTACTATAACATCACAGATTGTTTAAAGGTTATTTCATGGTAATGCCACAATTCAATTAATTTCTACTATTGTTTAAGCAAAATGAGAAAAGAGGGCCAAGTGCCAAGACACAACATTCAGCTAAATAGTGTTGAACTACAGATAGTTTCCATTAATTAAACTGGATTGCAAGTTTTTTAATCAATTTCAGAGCCCCCCAAACAGTGACAATCAACTGCCTGCAGTTGTTGCGTGTGGATGGGCATGTGTGTATATGCATGGATATGTGTGTACATGTGTGAAGGAGTGGTCAGAATAAGACAAAATAAAACAGAAAAAAACTAAAGCATTTGTCTGTTTGCAATGCTACCAGTGGTGCTGCTGTATAAGGTCTCACTAATTAACCTCCACGTTGATAATGTGCTTAATTACTTTATATAGTGATTTCGTTTCTTCCTAGAGGTTATTCTCTCTTTCAGATTGAAGAAATAATCTTACGTGCCTCAAAGGTGTTGAGCGGAGAATGCGATGCCCCAGTGAAACGCCGGTGCACGCTGGCATCTGAGGATAGACTTTGTGATTATCACCACATTGACATCAATGGAAAGCGTTTGACACCTGGCCAAGAGAGAGGGCAGCATCAGGCAGCAAGAACTTTGATTAAACAGAAAGGAGGGGGGGGGGGCAGAGAAGACAAGCATAGTCGAGGGGGAAAAACTTCATGTAATTTTGTCTGATCACCACACTGGCCCCGTGTCCTATCAGGCAGAGGACCTCTCATCACCTTTAAATTTCTCTGGGCTCATGAAAAGACCAGACACAGGTTTGATAAAATATGAAAGGGGGAAAAAAAAAGTATGGCAACACAAAATGGGAGTGGAATGAGCTTCTGATCCTCTGCCTTTTGATATCTGGTGGAGTGACTGTGGAACAATTTACATGTAGTACAATTTTAGCTTCTTAGAAACTGAATTTTAGAAGAGGTTGAAACATGAAGTAGCCTTTGCCACAAACCTGAAACAAAATGTTACTCATCTGGTCACAATATATGAAATATCTGCACCTAAAGAAGAAAAGTAGTAGAAATAAGGAGCAGTGTAAGAATGACATCCGCTTGTGTCCAAGTGAGAAACGGAAAGGATGGATTAGTCTATGAAAGTCGGATTTATTTCTGGGAAAATACAGAAATTATCACAGTACTCAAACTGTAGCAAATCAGCTGAATACACCTTCAACTCAGTAATGACATGGGATTGTTTGGAGATAACACACACCTGCATCTCCCCTTCATAAATGCACTCACGACATACACACTCACCTCCCCCTATCTGTTTGTTTTGTTTTGGGCTGTGAGGATAACACCTGCCTCCTCCCAGTTAATGGTCTTTTTTAATTCATGGCTCAAACCCATTTAAAGACAAACTCTTTCACAATTTGCTTAATTTCTGATGTCATTTCCACCCTATAATTACTGTTCTCCCCCTCATATTTATCAGTCAATGTACCTGCAATGAAAATATAAGACCTTGACACCACTTTTGCAGAATCAAAATAGTATTTAATTTGATGTCTTTGGCCGTCAAACAACATTGTTCGAAGGACGTAATTAGGACAAATTTATCTTCTTCTTTTTAAATTTTTTTTTTTATTTTGGGGATATTGCCAAGACATGTGGGACCTTTATGATAAGAAGGGGGGAAGAAAGCGTTTGAACACGGCTGCCCAGTATCTCACAGTCATTGTGAATGGCTTTCAGTAAAATTAATGGTGTGGGGGAGATTGCAGCGTGGCCACCGTAAAACAGGATGCAGATGTGGTTACAGGGCATCCAGGTAAGGAAGCAGTCGTTTCCTAAACACAGTACTGATACGCACACTTACACACGCACACTCATGCATGTTGTAAATAGAACAGGCAAAATAGGAATTTGGATCATTGTCCTTGTTCCTTGTACTCCCATTCTTTTCTTTAATATTATTTTTGCCTTTTGACCCACTTTATTTTCCTCAGAATGTCCTCATTTTTAAAAAAAGAATTGATTTTCAAACAGTGTGAAGGGTGTGATGCCTTATTCTTAGCCTCATTGAAATAAAACTACATCTTTAGAATGATTTCTGCAACTTGCATGATAAAAACTATTATTATAGAGTGCAAACATTATTATTATACATGTAAAAATCTTCACTCAGTAAGCTTCTACTCATCAAACATGCACATGAGGAGGAGTATGTGCAAGACAACTGCTCCCAGCAGAGTGAAAAATTACTCTTGGGATACAAACAGATTTTTGTGAGGTTGTTCTGCTTCTGTGTACAGCCAGATTTTCTGTACACAACCTGCTATATGTTATGTTGTCAAGACTGATATTTTTCCTCTGCTGCAAAGGAAAATTAATTGCAAAGAAGGCTGAGAATTTGTTTTCATATTGGCTTGTTGAAGCTGAGTGCCAGGATGGAAGAGGACAGCTGTGGGGGAAGGCTGGCCGACCCGCTGCCTTCTGCCTCTCCCATGCCTTGCTGCACAGAGTCTGTGACAAAACAAGCCTCCAGGAACACTGGGCAAACACTGAGAGCCTCTCACTGGGATCCACACTATTTCCTGAGAGTACCACAGCCAAAAAGCTTCCCACTTCCAATACTGTCTCCACTTCTTATTTTTATAAATAGAAGACTTGCTTTCACACTGAGATATAGAAGATTTATGATTACAAAAAATGCCTGTTGAGTCAGTGCTTTGCAAATATGAGGTCTGCGTCAGTCGGCAAAGTGCTGAAATTGCAAACAAACATGTTCTTTTAACACGCTTTAACAACTCACAACAAGAAATAAGGTCAAGCATGTTGTAAGTGATTTCACCTCCTCTCAATCTGCGTGTGCTCTCACTGTACGAGGCTGGCGGAGCTCAGCCGGGAGAGATGAGCGAGATAGCTGAGGTAGGAAGCGTTTTCACACTGCCACAATTACAGGAACCGTCATTACATTGCTCACTCTTACTCAAATACAGATAGAAGCCCCCCAAAATTATGCACAGGCTAGGAGGAGAAAGTGGCTCACTTCTGTTTGCTAAATTAATCGCTTCCTAAATGGCTCCAGGCCAGGCAAAGTTAACATTTGCAGTTTCAAAGGTTTTCAGCGCTTGCAATGAGCCATGAAATTACTGCATGCCGTCGAAAATGGCAGCTGATGAAAAGCCCAAGGAGCAGGTCCCACAGGCAGAGAGAGCTTGGAAGTGAAATCTTAAACACAAAGTCTCATTTCTGATTTGGATCGTGGTGAAATTCAGAACCAGAACCAGAGAGTATGTGTGTGTGTGTGTGTGTGTGTGTGTGTGTGTGAGGCCCCCTGTCCAAACGCAGGACAAGCTGTGACAAGACAGATGATGAGCAGCTGTTTGCTTGGTTGGCAGACATCGTGTGCGAGTCCAGAGAGGCAAGGTGGGCGCAGAGGTTGGGTTGAAGGAGCAAAATGATGATGTTAAGATGTTGCAGCTGCAGCCAAAATGGCCCGACCCAGATTAGGTTTGATTAAATCACAGAGGTGACACTGCAGTTCTGCAGACATCATTAACATCAAAATGATTAAGGCTTTGGCTCATTTATTGACCAACAGCCTGATGCTAAAACACTGCTATTTTCAGACTGACTGAAATACGCATTTCTAATTACATCTGAAAAACAAAGGAATTGTTCCAAAGTCTATTTCTGCTGCTTAAGTGTTTGGATATTTTTACTTTTGCTCCAATGACAATGCTACTGTACATCCTCCAAAGAGGAATATTCCAGTGAGATGATTTTTACCTGAACCAACCCATGGGAGGCATTTAACAAAATCATTTCCCTCCAAAAAATGAGATTTCAGATTTGCCAAAAGAATAAACCAATATCTCATCATCAAAATGTTACAATACATTTTGCCAATTTCTTAACTTTTGATTCAGCTTTCCTCTGAAGCCTGGAAAAAACATACCTTTCTTCCTACTGTACCTGGGATCAATAGCTATCGCTTTGCCAGCAGTAAAAAAAAAAAAATAGAATATAAAAAAAAAGCACATATCAATCTGAAATCATGGAGCCTAGCGGATTCTTTGGATTGGAAAAACTTTGACCTATTTTTCAATGTTGGAGTGACCAACCAATTTAGGAGTCAATTAGATTTTTTTCCTCCAGTAAGCATGTGTGACATGCAAGAGATCCTTACTTATCTCTTAAAGTTGCATGATAATCATTTGATGTCATGTGTGCATCGCCTAGAAGAATTACATTTTGAAGTTTACAAAATACACTAATCCACACATCAAAACCAATCATCAATCATGTTTGCTTCATTTTGGATTGTTTGGGTAAAAGAAGCAAAAAAAAAAGAGAGAAAAAAAGAAGGATACTCTTATAGAAAACACTAATTGCTGCTAATTGAATTGTTGACTATGTTTCTTGTAGTAATGACATTTAAATATGCTATACCTCCACCACAAAAGACTAAACACTCTATTGTTGGGTCAAATTTGGAGTGAGGGAGAAGAGGTGGATGTTTATAAATGAGAGCTTAATTAATTAAAGAATGCATTACATTTAAATGGTGAATTGTTAATTCTCGCTGTAGCCTCATTAATATGTGCCCCATGGGGATTTTAATGTCACCGTTTCTGCAGCAACCTGCTGGCTGCAGGTCCTGTGGCTATTTCATGCTGTTGGAGATTGATAGTTGACAAAGCAATTAATCACGTGGAGGATAGATCTTCCCTTGTATGTGTATGAGTGTATAGAAGCATATGATTATAGCATAGAGAACATAGTTTAAATTTTGAACAAGAGTGAGTAATTGCTTGGTTAGATACAATTTCAATCGATAGGAGAAAGTGTGGAATGATATTTTTCTTTTCAATGTATAAGAAAGGTAAATAAGTATCTTTTAAAACCCTTAAATTGCTATAAAATTCTCTCATTTCTATATCAGTTTTCCAAGTTTTCCAGTCTTGTTTGGAGTGACTGAAGGAATTTTGCCTGTGTGAGAGTCGCAGTCACATTGTGTGTTTTAAAAACGCATTTTTATTGCTATCGAGGCAAGTGAGGAAATTATATTTATTCGTCTTTATTTAAGTAAAAACTGAAAGCACAATCAGCTATAAGTAGTTAAAAGATATACTCAATATTTCTACTGCATGAATAGTTAACATGAACACAAACATGAACACAAACATGACACGTTAATTGGTTTGAGCTTACAGTGATATTTGCCATCTAAAATTAATCTAGAAAACAACTTATTGTATTCAAACTAATATTGATTAATGGTGTATTACTGACACAATTATTCCTACAGTCTACGTTAGCTTCTTTATGAGAGTTTTTGTACTGAAGTAATATAAATGATCTTAAAAATATTAAATATTAACCTTACATCTTTTGTATTGGTACAGACAGACCTGTGTCTTGTACTAACAATAAAATGTTTTTTTTTTATTTATTTATTTTTTTTTTTACAGTAAATGGTGGTTTAATTGCCCTGCTTTTTTAAGTTTGTGTAAGAATACAGCAGTAAAAACTGTGAAAATAAAGTTGACTTATCTAACTTCTAATGAGCCTTGTATAGCTTTTTGACTTGTTTTTACACTTATTTCATTTTAAAAATAAATGTTTTCCCTACATTCCTTAAATAGTATTTCAACACAGCAGTGATACTGCAGGGAGAACCTCACAGCATGTGCAAACATGTTAACACGAACATAACAATGCCATGTTGACTGGCCAAAGGGCCGACAACTCTCTGCGCCACATGAATGGAGTCGTCTAAATCCTGTCCCTGAACCCAGTAGCTCTGAAGCCGCCATTTTCTCTCCTTTCACTCCTAATTACCATAGCCTCTCAAGAAAGTCCTCTGTTGCTCCATCTGTCCCCTCAGTCACTGACAGAGATGCTCTAATCACCTACCATTGCAGGGCTCACATGGGAAAAGACTACACCAGCCACAATACGGTCTCAGATACAGAGCCGCGACTGGATGCCAATACCTCACAGGGGGTAAGCCATAAACACTGGCCGCAGCCTCGTATGGGATATGTTTAGTGATGCATGCTGAAATGGAGCCATTTTATGTTACAGATCTCACTCACAGCCCGACAACACTCATGCCAAATGGGGGTTTGTATGAAGTATATGTGACATATGCTGCGAGTGCTGACAGTCCATCAGTAGCTCACATCAAAATGACACTCAGAGGATGAAGCTCTCTTTTTGGGAGGATATGGGAAGTTTACATTACATTACATTCTGTATGTAGGCATGAAATATCACAGCAGGAGGATTTGGAACAGAAAGTAAGTCTTTGTGTTCAGAAAATATCAGAAATATACATCAAACTGAGAGGAAGAGAGAGGAGCAGCTTGTAATTGGAAAATAACTATATTTTAAACCCTGTGTGTGTTCTAAAGCCATGTCTCCACACATCCATGTATTATTTAATCTTATTCTGTGTGCCCTGCAGCTTGATATCTCACCCTCCATGTATTTGATTCTGTTATTTTCACCCAGGTTGACACCTACTGACTTCTCATTTTTGCTTTAGCCTCTTTTTGATGACTTTCATGCGTTCTTTTGTGGGGCACTGCAAGTTTCCTCCAGAACTTTTTTCTTTTCCTGAAGCAAAAAAGAGAAACTTTCCGGTTCTGCCAGAAAGCCTTCTCATCTTGGCGAAGGAGCAGCTGAAGGAACTCTCAAATGATGACAGACATCGTGAAAGGGCAGATAAGCCCGTGTGGCTTTGCCTCTGATTGTATGTTCATCTCATTCTGATCCGGCCGCGATTCTAAGCCCCTGTCTTCCAGTCCTCACTCTCCCAACAGTTGATCTTCTGCATGTCATTGAAATCGTCTTATAGCTGATCCAACAGACAGGGGGGAAAGGGCCTGTTTGTCACCCAATTTCAGTCTTGGCAAGAAAGTTGTGCAGCATTACTTTTATTTCCATTCATTGTGACTAGCTGGTCAGTTAGCCACATGATGATTTTCTGATGGTTTGTGTTGCTGTATGGTTTCATTTGACCACGTAGGCTGCAAAATTCAGATAGATAAATGAAACGATACATATCGTCTTGCATTCATGTATGTGTGACAGTGTGGGTCCTGTCACTATGCCTCCGATTGATGATGTGCCCTGGCTACTTGGCCACAGGGATATCCCTT
>JAOXYM010000006.1:26446533-26467924 GCA_028567055.1 Leptatherina wallacei | reverse complement strand
CACACACACACACACACACACACACACACACACACACACACACACACACACACACACACACACACACACAGCATCCTATTAGATTCACCCCCTAGTTACTTCTTAATTAACACCTACTACAACCATAATAGAGCTGTTTCCCCCTTTTTTATGAAATCCCTTTGAAATTACGCAGGATTAAGGAAAGTTGGTTGCTAAATTGGTGTGTGCATCTGTAATTTAATTGCATCTGAGGCTATTAATTAATAAGGTGCCTGCTTTAATAGTTAATGTATAATTGCCATTAATTAGCAACCAGTCTTGATAAAGTGTCAGCAAATCAAACAAAAACAATTAGCTTTTTGAGGTAAGTGTCTTCTAAAAGCCTCATTATTAGTACTAGAGGTAATATACAGTAGTTTGAATGATAAAGAAGCCGGTGTAGATTTTAATTTGGATGGAGGGAGAGAGAGGAAAAACACAGTTGACATCCATAAGAGAATTACCATGCGGTAATTATAGGATAAGCTCATTGTAACATGATAAATAATGCGGCGGATCTGTCCCCTCCAGTTAGGTTGTCTCCTCTTTATTTTATTAGGGTGGACTTTAATTCCACATTTTGTGCAATGGAACTCAGAAATGTCATTTCTTAAGATAAAAACAAAATAGAAAATCCAAGCCAACACTGTGTCTTTTAACACATCTCTACATGTTGCCCATCACGATGAAAGAAGTCATGTGTTTGGGTCTCTTTGATCGCAGTGTCACAAGGAAGTAAATATAACAAGTAATAATTTAAACAACAGTTAAGCTCATGTCACCTTAGGCAAAGCCTGGAAGAAACTGCACCATAACAGTATGTTAGCTTTGTTCTTCTTATCTGCTATAAATCACTATAGGTTGTGTTTCCAGCTGAGATTTACAAGCAGAGTGGCCCCTGGTGTAAAATGAGTTGAGTGCCAGGTTGAGAAACATAAATGTACATTTGGAGCATGGAACTTTAAACAAACCCGCCTATTATTTGCAGTGCCATATTACCATGAATACAAATGACAGCATGACCTCAATTTTCTGCACTGTGTGAGAGAGCGGAGGAAACCGGTGGTTTAAGTGCTTTCCCATCCCCAAAGTGCTTGTTTGGTCTCAGTTTCACTCCTATCACAGAGTCAACAATCATACTGTTTTGTATTGAACTTGTAGAAATAATATCCAGTGTCCCTGTCCACAGGCAAATATTATAACAACCTATTTTCTCTACTATGTGTTTTGTTGATAGAAATAGGTCCATTACATGCACACACCAATTTGAGTGTGTTTTAGCCTTTATTTAATGAGGCATCTGCAACAGAAAATAACCTCCAGCGCAACAAACAGTCTAGGAAGTCATTTTCACCTTGGTTCACTGTGCCAATCCACTCGCTGAACAATTACAACATATTAGCTTCTTGTCAGTCAGACCTTTTGGAGGCGATACATCTCCATTTATTTGCTCTCTGCATTTTCTCCCTCCAGTTGCTCGCCTGCTCTGCTCCTCTTTCCCCAGACAGGCAGGGATGTGCCGGGAGTCCACAGGGAGCTGTGGAATATTTCACTCCGCCAGCGAGGCACCCGGTGGGAATACGGGTTGAGACTGTGTGAGTATGTATCTCATTAGTTCAGTTATGTAATTTGGAGCACTGATAATCCTCCTGGACTGCCAAGTTGCGCACCTCAGAAACAAGAGTCTGAGTCGTCAACATGCAGCCAAGTACAGACTAAGCTGCTAATTGCTGGTTGTGGTAATGTAACTGGTAATGTAAGCTACAGTCCTCCATGGCGTCAGGAGTAAACCAGACAGTACAGCTGGTACATTAACACCTGGTAATAAATTCTAAAAGTGGCATAACTAATGGATGTATCTCCATTGAGCCTTCCTAAAAAGGTCAGTCCCAGCTGGTCTCATGAAAAACTCAAGCTTTTTAGCAATGCACATTCAATAGTTTACAATTCTGCTAAGATGTTTGACATCTTTATTGGTTCTTCTACCAATGATATGGTTTAAATCAGCGTCATCTCTGTCGTCAGCCGGGTCTCCTGCAGGATCAGGAAGCTGTTATTCATAGAAAAGCCACAGAATATAAATAAACGCTACACATAGCCCTAGTTTGGAATAAAACCAGTACAGAAATACCTCTCTAACATCACTGAATACTTAATCAATACATTTTGTGATTATGTTTCCATTCATTATGTGAACTCCTTGTGATCAATGTGTCATAAAAATAGACATTAGTGTCATGAATATGGATTTTTCCCAATCAGCAGTTAGATTTAAGAAACCCATCATGAAAATGGGGGCTGAATTGGACTGATTTGGATTGTGATTAGATTGAAATGGACTGTATCTAATCAAATGTATCTTGAAGTTGCTTATTTTCTCTTTAAAGTGTAATTTGGAACCATACATTCTGAATAGAATAATCTCTCATTTCCCAGCACAACTCTTTTGATCATATCTGGGTCCAAATACATGAACGTCCAAAAACTAACTCCAAAACTGATGTTAAAATGAATGTTAAAAGCTAAACCCACGTTACCCAGAGGAAAAATCTGGCGAAAGTTAATGTCATAAATTCATTTTTTGTCTGTTCAATGTACACATAGATAACTATTTACAAATGACTTGATTATACATGTATTAACTTAAAAAATAAAGTGTCATGTCAACAAATAGTGGAAAATTCATGTTTCAGTGAAAAGCAAAAGGGCAACTTGCATGGCTGCTACTCATTAGCATTTCCCGGCACGGATCATGCAGCATCTCCCTGGAACAAGCTGTGCGGAGTCAGAGTGTTAATAAAACTTTGAGTATTCATAAAGGCTACCATACAGATTTTGATATTGTAAACAAGCCACAGCCTTCACAGGCTGTTTAATGTCTCAAATCATAGGTGGTCCTTTTCTTTTTTTCCTATCTAAATTCTATTTTATCATTGCTTGTGTTATCTTTCACCTTTTTACATATCAGTTCCATTTCTCTTGATTCATCATGTGTGTAAACCTTGAATAGACATGTCTGGGTAGTCGTAGCATCATAAACATGGTACGATCAGACCTCTTAAAGAACATTTTTGATCACCTGATGAGTGCATTTAAATGTTTTTTCTACCTATTTTTGTGGTCTTTGCCTTCAGGTCAATTTTGGGCAGTTTTGGCCCAGCGATGAAACCGTTTATTCTTTTCTTCTGTGTAAATGTGGTGGTCTGTATAGTAGCTCGTAACCTAAAAGCCATTTCGCATTAAACATTCTGTCTTTCTTCGCCGGCATTCTCCCCTACAGCCTTCCTTTTCTTGTAACTTTTTTTTTCTTTACACCTTCCAGATTTTTGTTTATCCAATCGTCACTTATTTCATTTAGATTATGCTCGTGTGTAAATCACTGCTAGAATAGTGTTAATAGAAAAAACAGTGATAGCATTCACAGGACCAAAAACCAAAATGATGTGCTTCATTCATCACCTACCAGACTGACCAGTTAGTTTTCATTTATACCAGCCAAAATTAATTTGAACCCAAGTTTGGTGAGTTGGAGGAGTTTTAATTTTGAACCTTGATTATTACTCTCCAAGACAAATTTCCACAATCAAAGAAAGAAATGAGTATTCCCTTTGAAGTTTGATCTTATGACCAGTAACAATAAGCTGCATCTCCGTGACCTCAGTGTTTCAGAGAAAAGTTGGGGTCATGTCCACTGATGCTAGTGACTGACAGCTTCCAGACAAGGTTAAATGAACAGTTCTAAACAGAGTCGGGGTTAGTTCTTTACTCAATTAATCAGATTCTCCTTTAAGGAGTTGTTCACACTAGCATTTCTGGTCAATGTTATTAATTTACCAGTAACATATCATACTTATTTATTACAGTCCACCTCAAAAATTAGTACCATCCCAATGCCTCAGCATCTACCTAACTATTTATTTTGTGAATATTATTCAGTGTTTTTGTTTTTTTATCCTCTCAGAATTGATCAGTCTGGAGGTGGTGCTTCCACAATGATCTCCTATATTGAACTTAACCTACCTCAGGGCTAGTTAGGTTTTCAGCACAAGTTACCATGGTGATTCAGCCTGGTAAGAAATCAGCTTCATGACGCATAAAACCTGCAGCTGAACCCGAAGTTACCTCACAAAGCCACTAATCCTGCTTTGTATTACCGGCCCCTGGTCCGCTGCACCCAGAGCTGCTGCTGCTGCTGCTGATCAGTAAGTGACGTACAGCCGGGGAGTCAGGGGAATGCAGTTAATAAACTGGTGGAAATCATGCAAATCAAAATCCCCAGCATGTTATCAGACCACATAACCCTGACTGTAAAGCCACTGGAATTTCTGATAATAATACACTTTTTTGTTGGACCCCTCCCCCGTGTTGTCTTATAATTTTTCACTGATACTGCCTCTATGGGACATCAGATCTCACATTGCAAATTCTGCATTGAGTTCCTTTAACTGTGCTTGTTTACTGCCCAAATATTAACTGGTATTAGGATGTAATAAGTGCAATGAACCACGTAATACCTTCATCTAGTTGTTTTGAGGCAAAATATTCACATGATTAAATAAAATTTTGATACTCACACACATTAGTCTTCCGATGTATTTGTTTTCCAAATGTAGATAAATAAAGCTTTTTCAAGAGGCTAGAAACTTAATGGTCTAATTGTGAAGTCATCACATTGACCAAAACCCGAGTCAACCCCTCACCTCTATATGATAGTCATCTTCATTCAATGCAATTACATTTATTGGACATTTAAAGCTTCAGACTGGACAAATGGCTGTGTTCAGCCTCATTGGTTTACTGGCGGAGGAGGTGAAGGCCTCAACACTTGACCTTTTTCTTAAGATCATTTCAGGGCCCTTAACCTCAACCCTACCTGGAGCAAGGGAAAAAGGAAGGGCAGAAAAAGGTGTCAGTAACATGTAGTGTGACACGCCATGTCCAATAACAACGCACAACATAACATCATTTAACCTTTACAACACATGTATTGATCTGTCTTGTTATCACGCTGTGATCACAGCTCAGGGCTCGGCTCAGCTCAGCTTCAGGGGCTGTTTGAATCCATCGCACAATATTACTGAGAGACAAAGAGATCCAGCCCCGCTGTTTTCTTTCTTTCTTTTTTAACCCTGTCCTTGGACCATCCTTCTCCCCAGACCACTCTGTCTGGGTAACAGAAGGAAGATGTGTCACTGGCTGTTTCCTTGAAATGACTAAATATATAAAGGGAGGTATGAGATAAGATCTGTGCACACTGGAGAAGAATGATTAACAAAAAACACCCTCGCAATCCCTTGATGATTTTCTACAAACACAATGAGATTTGTACTTATCATTCTGAACATGCAACGATGTTTAAATATGTGTATGTGTGTGTTTGTTTGTATTATCGTTATTATTACTTTTTTGAAATGATAAGACTCACAATAACTTATCATGTTTTGGGTGTTTAGAAAATTTTTAATTGGATACTGAAGAAAAAACTGATATTCACTCTTTTTGACTGTTTAAGCAGCATTCTTGATGAAACAGAACTAAGAGGAAGAAACCTTGAATCACTTTTTACAGCCCAGACGATGGGCATCAGCTGGATTTACATAAACTCTGAGTTGTCTGGCTTTGTCATCAAACTGCAAATGAGTTCACCTTAGTGGATGTTCATCTGTAAACAGCAGGGAATACACAGTTTGATGATTCTGATTCCTTAGATGATTCATATTTCTTATGATTGTCAGCTCATTAATCCTCATTAATGGTTGTACAAGAACTTCAAATATCAGTGTGTTTCATTTAAAAACCAAAATCTGGAGAGCAGAGGTGTGAAGAATAATTTGGTAATCTGTAAAAATTTGCCAAAAGGTGAACGCTTTAAGCAACATCAAGGATTTGAAAATGATTGAGGAGGCATGATTAGAGAAATTAGGTAGGTGGATGTTGGACTTTAAGAATAATATTGAATAACTTAAGGAAATATCGTGGCAGGATAACCAAGTTAACCCAAATCCAATAAGAACAAAACTCAGGAGAAAGCACATGACTAACTGACTCACTTTCTGACAGATGAGAGCTCAGTCGGACATGATAACACCAATTACAAGAGTAGTTAGGGAAGAAACAGTAAGTTTAACTAAAAAACAAGGATGGAAGTAAGGAAATAAAACAAGACCAGCAATAGAAATCTAACAAGAACTAAACTCGATCAAACCAAAACTCACTGACCAACAGACAAGTAAGCAGCTAATAAAATTCTGCCTGCGACTGCTGTTTATCTAAGTTGGTCTCACTCCAAAATGTGTAAAACTTTCATTGTTTCCAGAGCAAGGAACATAAAAAAAAAAAAAGACAGCAAAATTTCTGAGTGAGTGTTTATTTACGTATGTTTGGTGGTGGTTGGAGAGGCCGTCGGCGTACATCAGTGTGCCCCAGGACAGCTATAAATCAAATCTATTATCATTATGACACGACAATGTCTTGGCAATTCAATTCAGATTTATTTGTACAGCATCAATTCACAACAATGTCACCTGAAGATATAGTCCAATTCAATCCAATTCATTTTCAAAACCAATTATAATCCAATGAAATCTAATCCATTATATGATCCACATTAGTCCAGTTCACAATAGCCGACTCTTTGCATTGAATCTTCTGTTTGATTCAGTTCCTCATCCTGAGCTACACAAGGTGACAGTGGAGAGGAAAAATCCTTTTAAACAAGAAGGAAAAACCCTCCAGCCGAACCAGAACAGGGAGGGCAGCCATCCACCTCCACTGGCATCGTAGCTCCCGCCAAAAAAGAAAAAAAAGAGAAAGCGCTATTGTACAACTATGACATGCTCAAAAACACTGGTTTAAGCCCAGTACAATCCCTTTCTTTTTACTTTTCAACTTCACTCTCAGTCACACTTTGTTAGCACTTGGCTAAAAAAAAAAAAAAAAAGAACAAACCCTAAAACAAACAAACAAAAAAACATGATTTGAATCCGTACGTGGTTACTGTTTGGCACCATGTCAGGTGATGCTTTCTCAAACTGAAAGACAGGTACATTTTCTGAGGGACTGCTGCTCAGATTCAGCCTGCAGAATCAACAGTTGCTGAACAGAAATTAGGTCTGACATGCTTCTAGACAAAACATATGTTTAGCAAGTTTTCTTTTCATCCGTTTCGTGTTCAGTGCACGAACAGAAAACTGGGGAGATGTAACTTTGGAAGGTGGAGCTTTGAGAAAGATCAACTCCAGTGGTTGCTGTCCTTGGTGATTACTGGTTAAAAAGGTAAATGTTGTGCTGTAACCATGGCTTTAAAAGCAAATAACAAGCAAGCTGTTAACAGACTTGAAAAATATGCCCAAGTAGCATCTTGTAGACTATTGTCAAAGCTCTTCTAATTAGCAGGAAAAAGTGAGCAGTGAGCACAAAAAGAGCACAATGACAGAGCCAGAGCCAAAGTTATCAAATTTGCTGTGAATGCTGATAATAGATATGTATGCTAAAGAAAATGGTGTTTTAATAGAGTTTTTAACTGTAGATCTAGAATAGAAAATTGGACATGCATTCTAATTGAATACCTGGTTGAAAATGCACCCAGCACACCGTTATAAATCATCTGGAATCAGTTTTCTCGAACTCCTCTCTCCCTCTCACCCACTTTACAAACACAGAGCAAGGCTTTTTCAGCCTCTGATAAGTGCTAATAAATTACCTGAATTTGAAAATTAATGGCTAGCCGCCTGCCTCGGGGAGATATCATTGTGTTTCATGAATATTTTGATTTTGTGATTAGATCAAAATGCTGTGAATTCCTAAACAGCCCCCATGCCCAAGCTCCACTGATCATTAACTCTTCCCTTCTTAAAAAAAAATCCATTCCATGCAAATGTGCTGATATGGAATAATTAGAATGAGTTGTGCCAGTATTTTTCTGCTGTAACATTTGCATGACTTTAGATCTCATCCCACTGATCTGCTCCAAGCTGAGCGAAAATGTATGTTTTCTGCAGACCCCCCTGCCCCCCCCCAAATTTTTTGTATTTTTTTTTACCTTGCCACGCTAGATAATGGCTCATATTGTGATGTTAAAGAGGCTTGTATTTACAAAAAGAAACAAAGGCGATGCGGTTGCCAGCCCTGGAGGACATTGATTAGGCTCTTCCTGTCATTTTCTATTCACACACTGTATCAGTGACATTCCAGCTCATCTGCTTTTGTGCGCGATAGGGATCAAATGGATTTTCTCAAATTGTCACAGCGTTTACAGGTAGGGAACGACTGGGAGGGAAAAGAGTGAATAGTGATGCAAACTTTGATTTAATAACATATTCTTACACTGGCTCTACTTCTGCACACATCATTACTGCTCAGACCCATGAAAACAGATGCCCACAATCATATGCAAAGGCACAGAGAGAAGCAGGAGATTAAATAATTTATCTCACCTCTTTGCAAAAAAAAGAAAAAAGAAAACAAACTCTCAATGTGTGTTACATTTTGTTTGGAAAGTTTATTTTTCACAATAGCGTTGGCATTTTTAGCCTCCTGAGATGGCATACGAGAGTGTTCATCGTATAAAGAAAAGCAGACACTCCACGCAAAGTTGTGCGACTTCAGATCTCAGTTCGCCAGAGATAGATGCTGTCGATTGTATGTGTGCGTTTGCATGTTTTCAGGGGTGGTGGGGTACGTGTATGCACATGGGTGTGTGTGCCCAGCAGCTGCACAGGGCCCCAGGGACGGCCCTGTGTAGATTGGGTCTCCTCAACCCGAAGCTCATTAGTGGAGAGTGAAAGGAATCCACACAGATGGCTGTCAACGTTCAAAAAAGTCGGCTGCCTGAGACATGTCAATTGAGGTTTAAGTTCCTTCTGCTCATTTCTGTGACACTGCAGTATTCAAGCAATATTTGTTTATTCTACCCAAAAAGTACAAAAACACAGAAGCCTGGAGACGTCTGCAAATGTGTTTTCTAATGAGCGCTCAGACTACTGAACAGGAGCCTGCACTTGTCATTCATCAGCACAAATTACTCGTTCTAAGCTGACATGTTTTCAGTGCTACAGATGACGGGCCTGTCTGTTCTGCAAACACTGAGAGTGGTCGGCGTTTAAACTGGAAATATGGTATCGAACAGTCCGGCAAAACGCCATGGAAAATCAATTAGATTGTTTACCTGTCAAAGTTGGAATGGAGGCCACGCCACCAACGCTCGCTCATCATTTCTGCTCCAACATTGTCACCTGCTCTCCTCCTGTTATTCAATTAATGAAATTGAATACCCAGTTATGATACAGCAGGGCTTTTCTGACCGCATGAGCTCTCACCATACAGCATACAGGGACTGCAAACCTCCCCTTGAACCTCATGAAAACTGGCAAGATAAAAAGCACTTGAGAATATGTGATATTTTCTTCGGCGACCCCGGGCCGGCAGCAAACAGAAAATGAATAAGGCTTTTGAAAAGAAACCCTGCAAATCTGAAATGAAATATAACTTATTCAAATGAACTGTATTTTGAACGTATCTCGCACAAGAATAAGAACAAAAAGATTGCAAGAGAATGATAAGAGAGTTTGTTCCTGTAATGCACGTTCTGCCTAAAACAGCACTGTAAAGATATAAGAGGTTTAAAGAGAGATAAACTTAAAGAGGCTGCAGGAAACTATGAGATCATAGATATAAAAGATGCTCCAAGCAGGCTGGAAAAGCTGCAGCAGCTGCGACTCACGTCAGGTGCGCCAACAAAACCCGACTTGTAGAGCAAACTCTTTCTCAAAATTATGGGAGTTGTTTTTTTTAAGAAGTTAGTGAGGGAGAAGTTGACTTGCTCATTCACTGGAGAGTGGATTAAAAGTTTCTCCAGACCAGAGATGCTACTTTTCAGTTATTGTACATAACCGCAATGTGAACACCACTTGAGCTGACCTACTTATGGGGCTCAGAAACTTTTTATCCTGCAGCCAAGTCTAAAAATAACCCTGTGGCCAGTTTTAGATTCATCTCAATGGTAACCCTGACAGTTTTGCAGAGTGCCAGTGACAGAGTCCTGCTAAGCAGCAGTAGCTGGCAACAGCTTAAACACTCTACACCGCATCAGTGGTCTCTCCTCTGAGTCCTGAAGAAATCTCTTTTCTGTACTTGAAAATTAGACCACAATTAAAGGGTAACATTTCTACCCAATGTGTGTTTTGAGCTAGAATACATACAGTAGCGATTACTAGAACACAATTTTATGCAAATCTTAATAAAGTGTAATTCTGTACACAAAATCTTTTCTTTTTTTTCTTCTTTGTTTCCTCCATTAGCTGCAGTTGCTTGTTGAGCTTTGTGGCAGAGATCAATGTGGAGTAGCTCCCCTTTAATCATTCACTGTGAATGGCAGCAGAATGATCTTGTGAACAAATTGGTTTCAAGTCCAGGAAAAAAGAAGAGAAGAAGAAAATCACATGGAGTTTTTGTGCTCTCTTTTCTTCCCCCCCCTCTTCTTTTTTTGTGCATGTGTGTCATTGTGAGGAAATTCTCTTTTGCTGTATACATTGCTCCTTTAAGATGATTTGGAATTAGAGGCTTTTCATGCAGCACATATTGTGTAGCTTGGTGGGACTCCATTAGCCTGAATCAAAGAGGACAGAGGCCTGCATGGAGCTGCACAATAATGCAACAGCCTGTGTTTCAGCAAATAAATAACAAATCCGCCGCTTACAGTTGCAGCCAATGCAAACTCACTAATTAAAAGATGAAATGGGAACGTCTTCCTTAACTGTTTGATGATGCTTTTTTTTCCTTTTTTTTCTCTTTTTTGGTGTCTTGAATACTTGGCCAAAGTAGATATGATGCTAATAAGGATCTTGAGTAGCCAATCTGCTGCTGTTGGCAAGGGTGCAATTAGGGCCACGATGTTGTCCCTGAACCGACACTGGCCTGTGGGAAGGAAGACTAAACTGAGCCTTTTTTTTTTTCTCCATTAAATCTATAGACTCCCTCTCCTCCCCCTCACTACCTCCTTCCACCAGTATTCCTTCCCAACTCTCAGAGCATCTTGGGAGCATTGAGCTCAGACAGCGGGATTAGTCAAGGATCCATCTTGAGACGCAGATAATGTTTTTGCGCGCAGGCTCCCCTGCTCTGTGCTGGCTTCTGCTTCACTGATTAGAACACACCACCAGAAATGGCTATTTGTTCTTGAGCTGTTTTTTTTTCCCCTCTTCCCTTTGTTGAGCTGTTTTTGTCAGCCATCCTTCTAATTCAGTGCAATAACCAGTCACAAGTAGGTCAAGACAAGGCTGCAGCCAGCAGTGTCTCGGTCTCAGAGACTGACAGCGACACAGAAGAGCCACAGGGCTGTTTAAATATGCCCTCTGGTCTTTCCTTCTTGCACTGTCTAAATGACTGGAAGTGGGTGGCACTAAGGATCTGCTACAAGTTTTCCTCCTCCACAATGCAAACCAATTTCAGGGCTTGTTTGAGCGGTGGAGTCTTTACCTAACATGAAAAACTTTTTCCCTTTTCCCTTAAGTTCAGAGCACAGTTCCAGTAACACACCTTAACAGTTGCGCTGTTGTAGTTGATGTAAGGGAATGTATGAGAGAGTGTGCGCCGCCTCACCTGCCTGTCAATGTGAGTGACAGGGGAAGTGTGTGTGTGTATATGTGTGTGTGTGTGTGTGAAGGTTGGGGGGGGTGGTTTCAGGAGCCCAGCAGCTGGCGTCACACCTGCACAATCGCAGACTCACTTCCACCAGGGACCATTCCCTCTTTCTTTGTTAGCAAGCAGTGACACTTTGCAAATAATTTATTTGTTTCCGCTTGTTTTCTTTTCCATTTCCTTCGGGCCTTTTTTTCTTTTTACGTGCAAAATTAGCAGAGATGGAAATATGCTGAGAAAACACCAACAAAGTCTGATATAACTTGTGACTCGTTTGTGCGCCTCATTATGTGAAGAACTGCGGCGAAGCAGCAAAGATAAAGCTCACTACATACGTTTAAAAAGGAAGGTTTTTGACCCGCGCTGACACTTCTGCTTAGTCTCCACTTAAACTTCCACAATTATTCAAATCAAGCAAGCTGACATTTAAATTTTAATAGTCCTCACTTACGCACAAGAAACAATTACATGTTTTGTGTGATTGTCAAGAGGGGTGAAAAAGAGCCTCAGTTCCTGCTGCTACACACACACACACACACACACAGAGATACGCAGCGCTGAGGCAGGGCCCGAGTAAATTTAATTTAGAGACATTCTCTTCTTCCCTCCACATCCTGGGCTTTTAAGACACTGAAGTGACTGTTCTTCGCCCGTGTAAAAGAACCCCATTATCAAAGCATTAAGATATGATTAAACTGACATTTTCTTAAGAAAACGAAAAGAGTTGGGAATAAAGGGAAAGAGAGAACTACATACTCCAGATCTTATCAGGAGGGAGGTAGAGGGGGGTGGTAGGGAGGGGTGTACATACTGATCTTTGAAGGAGCTTATTACAGAGCAAGCTAAGAAGACAAGCACAGTGGTGTACTGATCAGAGGTATGCAAGCCAAATGCACCTGCTAGATTTCACTATCATTCACAGGGTGTCAGTCAGTGCTGAGGCCCCTGACTGACGCTGGTGCAACCTGAACGCCTCTCAGGGCACACTGCAAGAAAATATCCAGCTTAGTTCGGCACTGAGACCGGCAGAACATCTGATAACAAGTCTCCTGAAGGAGAAGAAATGGCAGCAATTAGAAGATTTTTTATTAGTTTCAAGAATTACAAGAGTTACGGCCACATGCCCTGTTAATCTGATGTTATATTCGCTTAAGTTTAAGTCTGCTATCTTAGAGGATTTCAGGCTCTATGATTTCACAACCTTGATGGGAAAGATTATTTTGTTTAAACGGTGGACAGGTTGGTCCTCTTCACATGTGTATCATGTTGAATCTTTTACCATTTTTACAGTGTTTTTCTCTTGCTTTTTAAACCTTGCTGCCATTCGTCTCAGATAATCAGGATCAGTGTCTGAACTCTGAATGTAGTCATTGTTGTCAGCTTACGTACACAAATTTATAGGCATGACCTGTGAAAGGGTGGGGGAAAAAAGCCATGTAAACTTCGACTGAGATGATGGATGGCTTACTTTACCTTGCATGCTGCAGGCTGAACAGTTTGGCAGGTCATTTTCATGAGTTGATTCCTTCACTGCTTCTGAATCAGTTTCTTTTTAATTTCCTCCATCATTTTTCTTACATATGTCCTCTCTTTTATCTCAAAATTTCTCAAACTTTCAAAAAACATCCATCCATCCATTTTCTGTACCGCTTAATCCATGCAGGGTCACGGGTGAGCCTATTCCAGCAAGTATCAGGCGAGAGGCAGGGTACACCCTGGACAGGTCGCCAGTCTGTTGCATCCAATTTAAATAAATATAGTTGTGATTACAGTGTGAATGCTACGAGGGAATCGTTATTTTTTCTTTCTGGTCTGTCATAGACAGGTTGTTTTATATTAAGATGCCACATTAATGTTAAAGATGCCATTCAGAGACCCTGAACTCCGAATTAGAGTGAATCACTTCCCCACCTCATGAAAGCAGCTGCTGCAGTTCTGATGGTTAATTTCTGCCAATTTAATTTAAGCTGTGTATTAGCAGAAACCTGCGCTGGCTTCATACTCATTCCATGTTGGAAGGATACAGTAATGCTGACATAGGGCGCCAATGCTAAATAGCATGCATAGATACGTCACAGCAACCACAGCTGCTTACAATCAGCAATAATTATTGCTACTGTAACAAATAGCAGGACTGATCTGTTGAATTCATTGAATCGATTGAATTTTGCTTATATTTCATAATGAAAAATATCAGCATTTATGGGAGAAGCAGAGAAAGGATGATAGGCAAGCAAAGTTAAAAGCTGATCAAAACAGCAACAGAAAAATTGAATTACCAAAGATGATGGGCTCACAAGGAAGTTTTTTTTAGTACCAATAAAATGCAACAAATGTGTGTGCTCTTAATCATACAAGAACTGATTTTAACTATCCCAACCTCTGATATTTTAAAGAAGCTTTATGTTGTTTATGTTACTCGTCATTTTTGGGTTTCACTCACTTTTCACTTCACTTTTTGTGCTTTAAACTGGTGTTTTTTCCCATTAAGAAGCTTTTTTTTAATTATTGAGAAGCAGCTTGGTCAGCTACAATGTTGTTGCAGCTGTGCTTTAGAAATAATGTAGTACTTGGTTAGTGTAAGGTAAACATTGAGACTTGCATCAAAACAGTTAAATGCACCGAAATAACGTTGCTCATCATAATTTTCTGCTTTATGGGCCCCTGGATGAGAATCAACACCTCCAAATTCGAGACCATGCTCCTCAGCCAGAAAAGGGTGGAGTTTCCTCTCCTGGTCAGGATTAAGGTCCTACCCCAAGTAGAGAAGTTCAAGTATATCTCAGGGTCTTGTTCACGAGTGAGGGAAGGAGGAAGCGGGAGATCAACAGGCGGATCGGTGCGGCGTCTGCAGTGATGCGGACTCTGCATCGGTCTGTCGTGGTGAAGGAGCTGAAGAACGAGATCACGAATACAAGCGGCCGAAATGAGTTTTCTCTGCAGGGTGGCCGGGCTCTTATGGGCTGACAAGTTCTTTTCCTTTAAAAAAAAAAAAAAACACAGAACGTGGAAACAGGAAACACTTGTACCACTGAAATACTACACATTAAAAGTTGTGCTGGGTCGCATGAAAAGATACAGAGTCTGTGTCTGTGTAACACAATAGTGAGCATTGCAGTATTGAATTAAAGATGCAGTAACTTTTTGACCTTAAAACTTGGCATTCCTGACTTGTTTGACCATATCACTGAGAAAATCTGCCAAAGTTCTGTAGTGCATCTTTAAAGTTTTGTCTTCAATTCCTTTAACCTATTTTAACGTAAAAAGATATAGTGAAAGCTAGATAGAGAACCATCACTTAGCTTTAGCTGCTTCTCTAATTTGTCCTACTGATCACTTATAGTATCACACTGAGATAGAAAGTTATTCTCCACATAGACTGTAACTGTAAAAAAAGACATGATACCTTCAGTTCTCCAGTTTTACACTTTCTGTTAATCCATGCTGGATTGTAAAACTTCCTCTGTGTCAGAAAAGTAGTCTTATTTGCAAAACTTTAACCCGGTTTAAAGTCTATTGGCACAGCAAGGACAAGTGGAACCGCAACGGAAACAATGATCATGTGGAGTGGATCAGGCAGCACAACAGCAGCTGAACAGCAAAGTGAATGAGCTCCATCTCTGAAAACACTCTGAGCTCCAACACAGTGTCCAAAAGTTGGAACAGACGCAAATTTTCCACGTTTCCTACAAACCAAAATGGCCATTCTGCACTGATCCCACTTTTTATTCATTTATTTATCCCATTATGGAATTTTTGAGGATAAAGGACAGGCAAATGTAAATTCTAATGTACCTTTACTGATAAGAGAGTTACACACAATGTAATTGCCTTCAAGAAATCTAATACATGTTATACACATTTTTATTTCTCTTTAATGAATGAACAGAAAGAATCGTATAATTCTGGCATCGTGCAACATTTTCATACCTCTAATAGCATGAAGATGACTTGTATAGAAACTGGTGAGCTCATCACCATCCTGACTGCCAACCCTGTCACTTCATGCCATCAAACCAAGAATACACTAGATGACTCGTTAAGAAGGATTTTTTTTTTGTCAGCGCTGACCAGGGAGTGGAAGCAGCTTCTCTTCTATTTGTCTTTCATCACCCCCACCGACAAATAAAGCCTACTGTAGATACAGGGGTTAGGGGGTGGTGCGCATGAATGTCAGGATTTTCTTGTGAGGCTCCCAACAGCAGCCGAGGTATGCTCAGCATGTGATGTGAAATCTGTGTAATTTTTTGAAAGGCATCACATAATCAGGAGGAGTCAAAAGCTTTCTGGCAGTAATTGCTGCACGTCCACAGACAGAATGCACCACACTTCGCCATCTTTGCCTGCAGAGATTTCTAACAAATGAATTGTTGGAAAAATGAAACCCTGAAATGTGCAGATGTCTATGTTGTGGATTTAAAATCACAATTTATCTAATACACTCATTTCTGTATCATGCATTAACTCACTTACCTGGGTAGAATGAAGCAATTTGCCTGGATAAAACCTTTTTTTTGTTCTGTTTTTAAAAAGAGTGAATTTGTCTGGATCACTAATGCTAACGTTTGAGGATTTTGCTGTCTGAGAGAAAACATCAAACCTTTATTTACACTACATTGATCTGCTTGATTAGCGTCAGCTGCCAAGTTGCACGAGCAATGTACTGTCAAAACATCTGAACTGAGTCATAACAGAGACATTTTGATTCATGGTGTGATGAACTCTCTTCTACATTGGCTACATGAAGCTATCACTCACTCTCCTTAATTATCCATTCTTCCCCCTTTTGCTTTCAGAAACCACTTTTATTTATCTTTTTTTATTTTTCTAACAATCTGTATCTCTCTTCCTTTCTCATTTCACCAACTTTCCATCCTTATGACAGCCCTGCTGCTAAACCCTTGTGGATGCGCCCATCAGGGGGGAGGCAGGAGTTCTAACATCATATAACCACAGGAAAAGAGCAGAGATGGAAAAACTGAAATAACTAATCAACTAAAAGTCAGCAAACAATGTAACATAAACAAAAGCTCACCCCTCTTGTCCTGATTCTCCCCCCCACTCCCTGTCCTGTCTGGTGTATGAATTAAAGACAGAAAAAGAGTAATGGGAATGATAAAGTGTGCATCAGCGTGTTGAGTGGCATGATGTGTAACGTTGTTGCTGATTTCCACAGTTTCACTCAACACACTCCTGCTGAGTTAATAAATCTGACCCCTGCTTAATTAAAATAACAGACCATCCTCCACTGAGAAAAAAAGAGAAGCAGTTTGAGAATTATTCTAACTAATCGCTAATTAAGATTTAGCAAAAACAACAAGAAACCTGCCAGTAAAGTTAGATCTATTTTTAGTGTTATGAAGATGGAACAGCTGCATGTGGGCACTCACTCATATAAGCAAAGGGAAGTTACAGTTTCCTCTGAAGGGAAGATGAGTGTTTCTTCAGGAAAAACTGTCAGAAACCATGTCAAACCGCTGCATTTTGTTATTCATTTAATACAACTGACATGGAGAGACCCCCCCCCCATAAAAAAAAACCCATCAACCTAACAGGAAAATAAGTGCGTATTTAGGATGTTATGGCAATACAGATTTTTCTGCAGAAAGAGCCAACGATGCTTCGTTAATTGCTAATTTTGTAGTGCCGATCTTCTGACCACGTAAGGTGAAAGAGGCCAGAAACACAGTCACAACATAATGATGGTGCTGTAATAACTGCAGCTTCTCTCTGGTCTCCAATCTTGGACCTTGCTGCCGTGAGGGCTGTAATTCTGCACCAAGGAGTGTTAAAAGGATATCATTATCATGTGTTTTCTGAGTAAGCTGCAGATTTGGTTAAATATAGTGGGGGCTTTTCTTTTTCTTTTTTCTTTTTTCTTTTTTGTCGCTGTTTTCTCTTTCTTTTTCAGTTTTGCATTAAAGCTGGGTCAAGCCGACCCCTCCCAAGGCAATTCTTTTCAAACGGAGCTGCCAAAGCGCCTCCTCTGCCACAAATGTAGCCAGTATCGATGCCATGCTCAAAAACTGATTGAAAAGAGACTTACATGTTTCAAAGCATGCTGGGAGCTGGGGCCCAGGCGGAAGCCCAAAGTATTAAAGCTGAGATAGTCACCAGTTTGCTATAAAAAGGCAACATATGCCCACAAGTCCAGCAGTGCACCAACGATGCAGATTGTGATTACGAGGGATTCTTTTAAATACAAATGTAATTTTTTCCTGATTACATATGACATTTGCCACTTTTTATGCTTTGAAATGCAGAAATCATAAGGTTTAAAAGTAAATCTAATAATGTGGGGTCATTTTTAATCAAATTAAAAAAGAATGTATGTTTATACTGAATGTATTTCTTTTGAATGAAACTTCCACATTTTGCCAATGATCTGATCTAACAGCCTGTGTCACTCCATTACACCTCACAGGTAATTAGATCAGAGCAATGAAAACATTTGTGATGCGATCACTTCATCCTCATTTCAAATGGATCAGATTTTGAAGGACACAGCAGAGCTGGTGAAAGGGGAAAAGAGACATGACATTGCTGACTGAAGTTAATTAAAGATGATTCGATGCATCCGGTTTTATTCTCTGATATTCAAAGATCTCCTCAGAAAGTATCAATAGCAGATTTCTGAAAAGAGATTTTTAATTAGCGAATGAGTAAAACTTGTGTAAATTTTTTTTTCTCCCTGCCAATATCTGTGTTTTATCAGAAGACGGTAAAGAAGAAAAGAAATCATTCATTCAAATCCCCCAAAGAATCCTATTGTTATCACAATACAGTGTTCCTCTCTAAATCTGAGGGCAGAATAGAAATTCTGTGCTGAAATGTGGAGCTGCGCTCTACGTTTGCATATTTATTCAGCTGTCATATCTATCTGAGCAGATCATCAGAGGAGATAAACTAAAGAGATGAGGGAATAATGGCTCTTGCTGAGAGGCTGCCGGATGAGACGAGCATATTCCTGAAAAACACCAGGAACCGGGTAAACAAAAATGTACTCCACAAAGCCACGCGATCCAAAAAGAGCCTCGTTAATGATGGTGATGGTGGCGACGATAATGATGATGAAGATGCTGTGAATAAAATTTGAATGATGGAAATTCTGAAGGAGTAACGATGCAGTCAAACTTTTTCTGTTATACGGAAACAGCTACTTCAAGACAAGAAGATATGGAGATCTCCCGCTTTGAGTTTACTCAGTATTTTTACTCTTTCATGTCCAACTATTACACCAACATTGACGGCAAACAGTAAGCATCATCAGATTTTATGCTTCCACAGATTCAGTGAACCACAGAGGAGCTAAATGTGTGGGAAATGCTCCTAAAAGACCACTGACATTTAGTACAAGAAGTATCTGAGGTTGTGCTCCTGCAGTTCTTAAGGAAATCTAAACATTGTCAAGGGGGCAAGAAGACACATAGAAAATGTTCCTTTTGATTTGAACCAAATGCATTCAAAACATCACTTTTTTAAACACACTTTAACACTCCGAGTCGCCCTTTTTGACGTCTCTGACCTTTCATCTTGATGCTGCAACAGTAACAGACAATTCATCAACGAGGAAGAGCAACACAGGTACCCCTTGTGTCATCTATCCCTCAATGCATATGTGCACCCACTCACTGAGGCCAATATAGGACATCTAATTCAACAAACATCCAAGAAGTGACAAGAGGACAGAGGAAAATCTCTGCTCAATGGTGCCATCTAGTGCTTCCTGGAGGTGAGCTGAGACCAGCTCGACGGTACAGAAAGAGCTCTCCCTTGCTTCAGTAGAGGAAGTTTGGATAACAATTATCTGTGTATTTGCATTAATGTGATTGCTTTGTCTGCAGACTCATCTGACTGCAATTATAAAGAGTAGCATTAAAACACTAATTAATTAACTCAATTGTGGGTAGATTGATTAATTCTAAACAAACATGAGATCGCAGCAAGCAAATGAGCTCTGGAGTGCTGATGCATCTGGGAGAGCTGCTGCAGAAGACATTTTGATTATCTGCAGACACATGTAGTTGCAAATCTTTTAATTAACACAAACAGATAGCGGGAGTGAGTCGGTTGTACAACTATTCCTACTTGTTACTTGTAATCATAATTTGGTCTGTTTTTTAACGGGTGAGAATGTTTGGTTTGCAGTGATGGAAAAGGGAGCTTAATTATTCCAAAGTTTGCTGCGCATGTGCATGGGTGTGCACATGTGTGGGGAGTGAGCATGTGTCGGAAAAATGGGTTTTGACATGGAAAGTCATCCTGCAAAAAAGAAGTGATCAAATTATGATCAAAACAAAACAGATGGTCACATAAATCATCCATTCACATGTTAGAGTGATGCCTCTGTTGCAGAACAATGAATCACTGCCTCTTAGAGCTCAAATGAAAGCAGAAGGGTTGCGATGAATACACAAGTTTCTTCATTTATAAAACCACCAAATCAGATGTTGACTATCTGAAAGGAAGATATTTGCAGTTTTTACTAATGCATTTTTTTCTACAAATCAGACATTTCTTCCAGATTGATCATTTTTACATCGAAAATGCTTCATTTTCAGCATAAATGCATGCATGCACCTTCATTATCAATCAAAGTCCAGGACTCCTGAACCAGATTTACAAGAGAGCACCAAGTCAAAGCTTCCTTTCTCAGTGTGCTGTCAGCATCTGCACATGCAGAAAAGCCTAATCAGAGAGATACCAGTAAAGTGCATGTAATACTTTAGAGATTTAATGCCGTTTTTAATTGGATAGAGGCCCATTATTTTTCAATACAGAAGGGGCACTGAGGCACATAAAGCTCTTGAATATTTTTGCAAATCGTGTTCAACAGCATAATGATTAACTATGCCACTAAATTTGCCTCCCAAAATGAAAAGCAAACTTCATGCAAGGCGTAATTTAATTGTTTCCCTTCACATTTTCTGCCTCCCATTGTTGGAAGCTTAACATTTTTAGAGTCTGCTTAACAGCTGCCTTGTGATGCTTGAGCTGCAACAATGTCACTGACAAATGTTTTGAAGTAGCTGCAGACTTCCAAGTGTCTTTGCAGGAAATATGTCAGAGAATCTCACATTATTTCATGTCACATTTGAATCCTTATTACGATGATATTTCTTTTATTAATTCAATGTTACAAATGACCCCTAAATACATAAATAAGTTGATGTCATACATATCAATAACAGCAATACTCCTGTAGAAATATATCAGTAATTTTAGACTTGTTTTTTTTTTTTTGGGTAAAATTTCATCAAGTTTTCTTCAAAACCATCTTTTTTAAATGAAGTGGCTTTTTTGAAATTCAATTCAATTCAATTCAAATTTCAGTGACAGAAATGACATGTTCCAAAATTGCTTCCAAATAAACTGGAATAGTTCACCAAAAACAAAAAACAGAGAAAAACTAGGGTTAGATTCTTAAAAAGAAACAACTAAAAAAACTGCCATATATGGGCATAATTTTCCCCACCAACATATCAAATAATTTGGGTGAGATTTTTTTTCATCGTATAATAAACATATGGAGTCAGCACAGTCAGTCGCTCATTTCCAATTCAATCTGAGGAGAACACTGCCATCTGGGCTGCAATTAGTGGTTATGCAATCCACAATTCTTGTGTGCATCAATGTTTAAAGGTCCTGAATTCTCACACATCATATATATATATATATATATATATATATATATATATATATATATATATATATATATATATATATATATATA
>JAOXYM010000006.1:26397595-26415897 GCA_028567055.1 Leptatherina wallacei | reverse complement strand
CTACCCCTTTGCCGTTAAGTCTGCATCTGAAAACCCTCTGCTGTAAGGGGTATTCAGCCCTTCCCCTCGCCCCAAAATAGAATCGAGACACCCCTTGGTCTCTCGTGTAGCGCAAAACGGAGGGGAAGGGCTAAGGGGGAGAATTGAGATTGGGCCTTTAGTGTCTCTTCTTTAACTTTTATAAACGATATGAAGGAAAACTCAGATTATCAACATCTTTGTGTATTTTCTTCTGGGAATCATTCATCTTTGATCTCAGGTCTGTATCAGTCTATGTGTTAGAAGTTGAGCTATTTTAGCTCTAAAGAGAATTTCAATACGTTTTTGAATCTCTAATAAAAAAAAGAGAAAACTGTGATCTATTTGCAGTTGGTCAAAAACGGAAGCAAATCTGGAGATTTGAGTTTTAACCTGGTGTTTTATCTGGTTTCCTCTCAGCAAAGTCAGCCCCAACCACTTGCAGTTATGATCACTTAGAACATCTTAATGCATGTCATGTGAAGCTTTAAGCTCAATCAGGTTAATTTAACACACTGGGTGAGTAGAAATTACGTAAGTCCATACAAGTCTATGAGCATATAAGTAATCAAGTCTGTGAGTGGCTTTATATAAATAGTCAAGTGATCATGAAGGTCGTTATGTGTCATCTTCTGGGCACCATGAATATCACTACTCAGTTAACAGGCAATTCCTCCAGATATTTTACCAAGAAACACACAGATGAGGCACATTGTAGAGATTATGACCAGCAGAACTCGTCCTCATCCATGAACTTCATCGACTTCATCCCAAAATCTGAAGCATAAAGGTGGACTGTCCAACCAAAACTGTCACTCTCATCATCAGATCTATTGTGTGTGTCATGACAGAAGAATTTCCTCACACAATACTTTGTGGCTTCTCTCCGGGCCGGAAGAGCAGTGGACACCAGAAATGAAGCTGATAGGAGGAGAAGAGAAAAATTGTAAGTTAGACACGTTTCATCCATCATATAATTCTTAATATTCACAGACAATATCTTCAAATGCAAACCTCAAAGATGAACGACATAATGCTGCCATCATTTTCTCCTTTCCTTGTTTTTAATCTCTTCCTCAGGATTTCGCGATGTAGATACTCCACTCTTACTTCAGCAGCACTGGAGAAGAATCTTTCACACACCATCAGTCTGAGCCGGGAGACTCTGGCTGCCAGCAGAGCCATGATGAGCAGGCTGAGCAGGATGGCACTCAGTGGTAACACAGAGTTATACAGCAGCAGCTTGGGCTCAGGGAGGCACTTCCTCTCAAACAAGGTTACAGAGTAGGAAAAGTCTCTTTCATCTTTTTCCTCGCTAAATGATATACCAATTAAGGTGGCAATCTCCTGAAAAACATACATAATTAGACTTTAGTGGCCAGTTGAACAGGAAGATTTGGAAATATACAAAACGATTAATATACTTACTTTGAAACTTATTATCAAGGGGACATGGAACGGTTCTAGCTCTGATAATCTCGTTGTAATGATGTCAACAAAACAGTACAATAAAGCATCCACAGTAATGAATAAAACCCAGGCTACAAAGTGGGACACCACCGGAGTTCCGAATTTCAGCACAGCTCTCCCCTCTTTGGAGGTGGGACGAGAGGAAGAAATGGAGGTGTACAGCTTCTCTTCCTTCGGTGTGAGGGGGAGGACGTGGGGCTTTCCTTCCGCCTTCTGCTTCTCGTCAAAAAGAACGAATTTCCGACAGATAAACCTGTTGTCATAGTTCATGTCTTTGCAGTATTTTCTAATGTGCATGGCGATAAAAATCATGAGCACCAGGAAGCTAATGGCAGGAAACATCCTGTTCGTCACCGAGGAGACCGTCTCCGTGAGAGCCTGGACATATTTCACCGTCTCATTCAGCTTCTGCTCTGCTTCACTCAGCTTCAGCTTGAATTTCTCCGATTCCAGTCTGAGTGAAACCTTGAGCTCAGGGTCAAGGTTCACCACTCCCAGATCTGTAACCCCTTTAAGCATGCTTCCTATCCACTTCAGCATCTTTATGTAGTTACTGAACGGAGCAATGATGGATTCTTTCTTTGCTTTCAGGTTGCAGATCATACTCCTGACCAAGCGTGTGAGGTTTTCCAAAGTGTTGCGAATATTCTTAAGAACAACTAAACTAGTGCCTGCGGTCAGTAACAAGTTACGACTCTTCTTCATGAAGATAGATATCACAAATAGAGTTCCCATACACCTGACTCTCTTTGATAGAAAAGAAGCAACGGTCAGGAGAGTCCCAAAGCAGCCTGCGATCCCTCCAGCCACTGCTAGCTCATAGTCCAGGGTGAAGAGGAGGTAAAGGAAGAGTAGGGAGCTGAGCAGGAGGCTGAAGAAGCTACATGCAGAAAGGAGGATGATCGTTCTCTGCAAGCCATCCCTTCTACCTGTGGTGAAAACATCCACAGCCACTGAAATTACATCCTCGAAGCTCTGCTTTATTGGAGTCCATAACAGTAGCATCCTGGATGTTGAAAGTTATTAGAAAAACACAAAAAACTGCAAAAAAAACTGGATCGAAATGAAAGGTTTAAAGAAAATAATTGAAAATGTATCAGTGTATCAAATCAAATCAATCAAAATCTAATCCAGAAGAGATAAATTGAGATTTAAAATCCTGTGTGTGTCCTGAACTTGTTCTAATGTGATGTGATGTGCAGTCTACTTAAAGGAAACATAAACAGGAAATACTCCTCCCCTTCAAACCACAGTCATAAGTCATGTATCAGTCATTCCTACTTTTTTTAAAAATGCAGAAGCAAACTGGGGTTAATATTAGGCTGGATTCTGATGTTTGACACTGTGTTTGGAATATAAATCTTTGGGGATTGCCAGATTTGAGGCTGTGCCAGAAAAAGAAAAACTTTTAAAGATGTTGAAAGTTTGATTCATAATAGCTTCTTTCGGGTATTCAAATCAGAAGTTGAGAAGATTCAATGAAAACTGAATCTGTCTTGTAAAAAGCTCCCTTCAGACATGCTCCTCTCCATTTATCGACAGAAACTGAATATGTCAGTGTCATGTTTGAATGAGCATGTGATGCTATTGCATAACATTTTGCAAAGGAAATCTGACTTGAACCTAATTACATCATCCCCTCTCAGACATGAGACATTATGGACCTTTCAGAAAATCCCCCTCACTGGCTTATTAACCCTAGAACGCTAGGTGGGTATATTTCACCCATGCTACATTGGTTTTGAATGGGTAGAGTACACAACGTTAGTGTTCTAGGGTTAAAACATGCCTGGCAAAGTGGCGATGAGAACGGTTGTGTCTCAGAAATAAACATAAAAAAAAGAAGTGGTTATTTGCTTTGACATGTTATTTTACATCTGTGTTGCCATGTGGTTCACGGTCCACACAGCACGGTCTGTGTTGCATCACCGTGACACAATATGGAATATTAAAACATTCGCTCAGCTCGCCTGTCAGGTATCCTTTCTGATTCTTTTAACTGAGTGTACTGACCTCTGTTATGAACAGCTAATATGGTAATCACTTTAAAGTACTTGACACAAATGTCATGACTCATGAATGAGGTGATGAGGAGGTATGACCCAAATGCAGGACAATGACGCAAGCGGTAGACGGATGTATGGGTTAGGATTTATTTAATGGCCAAAAGTCGCTGCAGTGGCAGGGTTGATAAGAACATGAAGCAAAAACTAATAAAATTAAGAGCAGACTTCAAGAAAATGGACAAAGAAAAGCCGGGAAAAAACAAGCAAAGAAGCTGCAGGATTGACAAGTATGAGCAAGAAAAATCTGGAGTATTTAAACGGAGGGAGAAAATGGCAAATGGGAGGCAGGTGTGATGGGGAGCATGAAAATGAGAGCTAACAAGAACATTGTCAATCGTAATATTGGCTTTACTAGAATAGATTTAGCAGATATAACTGCTTGGTGCACTACTAGTGTCTTCTATTTAAAGACAACAAATTAGAGTTCGTTATGAAACTTAAAAGTGCAACTTAGTAGCTTTCTAATAGCTGAAATGACCAAGTACTTTTTGAAATTACTTTTTTGTTTTTTGACTGATCTGCACATGAAATAAAAAGTTTATAAAGATGTCTGTATGAGCTAAATTTCTTAAAATAAACAGGACTATCTTGCTTATTTTCAAACTATAGAAATTCAAATGTCTCAAAGTTGCTGTTGTTTATGTTTTTTTCTCTCACACTTTTATATTTTGATGAATAAAATGGAGCTATTTGGAAGAATAAAAAGCAAAAAATTAATCTCATGTCACCATTGATGGCCAGTAAAGAAAGCAGTTCCCAGCCAAATGGACAGGAAAACCTTTCTTAGTGGTCATATTGAGCTAATATCAGCAAGATGACTGAAACACCTTAGTCCAGTTTCTGTGTATAAACATCATGTTTTAGACATAGAATACAGTTTACCTGTTAGAATGTTGACTGATTATGAAAATAAATTCTCAATTCATTTTAGCAGTTGCACATGGCTGCTCTCAAGTTACTGCTGGCTGACTTTCATCACTTCACTTTCACTTTTCAAGTCACATCACCAATGGATACAACTGTGTATTTATTCTCATTACTGGCATCCCTGCATGCTAAATGTCTGGATAATGCCTCTCAAAAATATGCTGCTATATTCTCCAGTTGGTATTTACTCTTGTTTTGAGATTTAAGTGCTGCCAGGTGTGTCAGTCACAGATGTGTGACTGGCACCTGATTGGTAAACTATCTGAGTGAGAATCTGGAACCAGTGGTGATCCCATATCTCCAGAATCTGGGACCTAACTCCCTCCAGGATGAGTTGCCAGGATCATCACAGTGTACCTCTAGAATCTGGAGAGGAGGGAATGACCTTCCTTGAGTCCAGACCTCAACCCAACCCTTGTGGACATAGAGTGACCAACATAACCACTCTGGTTGATCTGCAACAACTCCTAGTTGAAGAATGGGATGCCATCCCACTGCAAAATGTGACCAGGCTGGTGGTCAGCGTGAGGAGGACGTGCTAAGTGAATACCAACGGGGATACTGCAGAGGATTTTGACACTTTTTGTGGGGCACCACACATGTTTAGCTGTGTTACTAATCTCACAGAAGACTTACAAGTCAAACCTTGTTGTAAAGGTGACTATAATACAACATCAATTAGTATAATTAGAGGGAAGAAATGACTGAACACAAATGTTTTTATTTTTTGTGCTAAATTTAGTTAAGATTGTAGAGCTATACCTTTAATATCCCACTATTTTTCCTTTCCTGCATGTTAGCATGCAGCATGTTGCATCTGTATGTATGTGTATATATAATCACCACCCAACTCTTGGCATCAATGTAATATCAATTTTTTTTTATTTTTAATTTGAAAAATAACTTACATAAATCTCTGTACTCAACCATACTTAACCAAGACATAGCCTTGGCATTAACACATTGCACCAAAAAGAGAAAATGAAAAGGCATTCAAAAGGATAAATAACATATGTCTTTGTCATCACGAGGCATTTTTCCTCTTCCAAAATAGTCTATGAATCTGTTCATGGTAGTTTATTTATTCAAATTCTGACATCTAAAGGTATGTACAGTGAAAATGAAAATGAAAATATAGACTGTATTCTGTTACAGCGGCAAGGTTTTTCTTAGACATTAAGATGCATCGTCCGCGCGTGGAAAAGGAATAATGCCTCAGCTCAATTTCATTCAGACATACTGCAACTATAAGACTTACATACTTCCCTAACATGAGAAGTATTTATAATTACTAAAAATATAAAATAAAAAATAAACTGGTCTTGGCTTTTTAAATGAAACTAACAAAAATATAGTAAATTAATTTCATTTTCATTAAAACAAGAGAAAACAAAAACTTTTTCTGTGGCAATATCCCTTATTATTTAAACTTGTGATTTTGCTCTTCTTTGCTAACAGTGCCTGTAAAATCCAACCATAGCAACACACACAGACACATCTCTTGCATGTTTGCTGCTTCTTGATTAGGTAAAGACCTCTTTGCTGTACCAGTACAGATTATTTTTGCATGTTTGTCAACAATACTGAAATAAAATACACTTGCAATCACAACTATGTCGCCAGCTTTCATTAGATACAAAATATTTTTCTAGTTTGTTTCCTCAAAAACCTGAAAGAAAATATGACTTTGGGGGTGGAATGTTGTTTCTTTTTTTGTTTGTTTTTTTCATTTCAATTTTTTTTAAAACCTCAATAACTGGCCGTGGAAGACCAACAACTAATTTGCTGCTCAATTTAATGTGAGGGATAAAAGTAATAAAGTTGACATGCACTGTACAAGAAACTGCAAAAATTCCAAATATCATCTTTATCAAAACATGCTGAGACATTACTGTAAGGTGTGCCCAAGACATGTTGCTGAAAATCCTTTTCAACATGCTTGTTAAAACAAATCAAATCCAAAGGAAAAATACATGATAAAACAATCCCGAAGTGTAAAATAAGCGACAGTCCTAAAATCTGGACGATATCAGGGGACTGATCGATGGTAGCGATGAATACTACGATGAAGAAGTACCCTGGGACGAGGAAGAAAGAGAAACGTACAATTTGCACATAATGTTCATCTTTATAAGGCAGGAGCCTTTTACAATGAAATTAATCATTTACATTTATTTTCATTTTTGTCACATAAACTTTTTTTTTGAGTTTCCCTTATCTGCATGTCTGCAAAACACAGACTTATGAATGGTCTAAAGAATGATAAACAATGTTTTGTTTTATTTATTTTTTTTAATCACGATGTTGCATTCACTCCCCTTGAAAACCATGCACTAGTGAAATTTATCTTTAAAAATAATATAAATTGTTTAAAATGGCTGATCTGTTTTATCTATTTTTCTTCTTTTTTTTTTGCAAGTTGCAGCCTCAAGAAAATAAATTTCTTCTTCATCATCTTTTTTCTTTTTCTTTTTTAAATCCAGCTAAATTTGTGCCCATGCAAATGAACAAAAAGAAAATAAAAAGGTTTTTTTTCTCATTTAATTTTCATACAATATATCAACAAAGAAAGAATGATGAAGATTGTACATCTTCCTGCGGGGTTGGGATTGCTACTGTATATTCTGGAGTGTTGATGGTGGCCACTTTAATATTGCCCCTGTTTAACTGGTGATTTACCAGCACAGGTCGATCAGCACGTGAACCTAGAGTATGCAGCGCGTTTCTTTTAAGTATTGGGGAAGTGCGGAAACACTCAACCCAAAGTAGTGGTTTCCAAAACTGCATTTACACAGCTAGGTCTGTTGGCGTGGCGTGACCAGGCATCCTGCTAGAAACACTGTCACCCCCTTCAGATACAGGTACATCGACAAGTAAAGAAAAAAAAAAAAAAAAGAACAATACAAAAGAAAAAAATCAAAGCAATACATTGATTTTTTCATTCGAAAAGGGCCTCTGTAGAACTCGTTTATTGGTTCCCAGTGTTGACCCCCATGGCTTCGAAATGGAAGAAAAACCTGGAACTGATGGATTCCTCGTGCTAAGGAGTTCATTCCAGCCTCCTCCAAATAACAACTACACCTGGCAATCCCTGCCGCCGGGCGCCTGCGACACACTTTGCCACGTGCACAATGTGCGCAACGTTTTTGCTCAAAACACAGGATCACGTTTGCACCCCTAGAAACAGGCTCAGAAGACACAACATCAAGCATGCAGTGTAACCGGGGCTTGTGACCTGTAGTCGCAACACTGGCTGCTACAACAACGCTATTAGTCCACACGCTGCTATGATCGAGAGAAACTGTCCAGTGAGGATTGGGAAGCTCTTCTTGTCAGTGGGGCCAGAGTTGGGTCCACCAGTGAGGACGGTGGAAAGAGCTTGTACCAGCCAATCACCATGTTGGACAGGTCCAGCTCGTCTAACAGTATCTGAACTGCTCCCATGAATGATTTATGGTCCATACGTCCGTAGTCACCCCATACGATGACCTGCAGAAAACAGGAGAGGAAAATGAATTATGTTGATTTAATGAGATTATTTATCAAGTTTCTTTAAGTACTGTGACATCTTTTAACAATCTAAAGGAAGCATATCCTAACCTGTAAAACCTTTCCTCCCGGACTCTCCTCAAACGGCAGTTGCTGCTGGTAAAGAGGATCCAAGGTTTTTCTTGCTACTTTAGTTTTCTTTTTGGCTATGCAGGCTCCGTTTTCCAAAAGGTAGACCTTTACATATGGTGCTAAACACGAGGAAACAGAAGCAGAGTAGTTACAGTTTGCCTGAGTCAACTCAAGCTCACAATTCATCTTATAAGAATTTCTGAGTAAACTCCCTGAAAATCTGTCTGTCGGAGGGTTTACCTGGCAGTGCCTTGGAACCTGGTTTTCCCACAAGGCCACGGGCTCTAATGATCTCCACCTCCAGGGCTCCTTTCTTGTCCACCATGCCAATCTGGATGTCCCCTAAATAACCAACAAAACTGTTTTTCTTTCTATAAAAAGCATGACAAAGTCTAAAAAGTGAAGTGCAACAAATTTTACATTTAGACAGAATGAGATAAAACTAGTTCTCACCCATAGGTGGAGTAGCCAAAGTCTGACGTCCAACCAGCTGGGCGGGGCCGAGGCCATCCAAAAAGTCACTGAACTGAGCATCCGAGGAGAGCCTCACGCCGGGGAAGATGAGACTAAAAGAGAGAGGAACACTGATTACAAATCAGAGGGTCAAAACTCAGGAAGAGTGCAAACCGTTCACCATAAATATGTGAGCAGCAGCCTTCTGACTGCCCTCGTCTCCTTACTTTCCCTCGGAGCTGTAGCTGTTCATGCTGCCATCTGTGGACTCCCGACTGGCCTGCCGAGTCATCCTGCTCCTCATCTCCACCGCCAGGCCTGTCTCTGTACTCCTCTGGATAGTGCTACGCAACTTCTTACCTCCTGCTTCTGCACAGAGTGACATATGTGACAAAAGAAGAGAGGGAGAAAAAGGGATATAGACTATGAATCCACAACACTGAATCATTGTGTGACAAAGCGAGCTGCATTCACATGGATAAACACTGATATCCCCGTGCTTTCAGTGGCTCATATGTGAAGAACTCTTTCCACAGGGAAAAGCAAAATTGCCTGTTAATTAAAATTCTTCTCTTTACCACAACGAGGTAGAAATGATCAGATAAATTTCACTTGGATAAGCCTTTCCATTCATCATGGCTCCTTGTGCATTTACTAAACAGAACATGTACAGCCCCCCCTGTGGTCTGAACTTCTGACTGCCTCCAGGGGGTCTTCAAGGAACCACTGTGGGTCCATACCCCACCTACAACCCCCCCCAACCCCACAAGTCTTTTCCCTATCGCCATCCTAACTGATCCAAGAAGACAGCTGACACCTCCCATTAGGCCTGCCGCTGCTCATCTACAGCCAGCATGCATGTGGGACCATGTGGGTTCCCCTGTGGCAGATGTACATATACCTACTCAAAATACAGTATGAATGGTTCACCGCTTGACGCACGCCTGCCGATCAGCATGCGCGCGCACACACATAAAGAGAAAAGTCACTTCTACATGTCCACATGTCCTTTTATATTCCTTTTAGAAAGATGTTAACAAAAACCGCCCTCTACTTTACAGAGAAGGCACTTAGGGGAAGAAGATGAAATCAGGCACAATAAACCAACTTTGAAAAATGTGTCTAATCTCTAAACATGTCTTTGTATGGCTGAGCTGCAATCAAAGGCTCCTCATACAAGTATTAGGACATGTTGCTGCTGTTCTTTTTAGACGCGGCTCCTTCTCCTCCTATCTGTGATCAAATGACTGGAAAATGAGGACAAGATCATGTTATTTCTCATTGGTCCAACAATCACTGCAAAGCCTCACAGCTGTTAGATAACAGAGTTAGCAGAAGTACACTGTTGAGCACTGAAAGGTCCAAATTGTTAACAAACAAACCGTTTCCATGGATCTTGTGTGATTTTATTCTAATAATTTGCCAATTCTTGTGAATGACTCATGTCTAGACTACAGCATTTCTAATCAAGTTAAAAGCTCTGCTGCCTTTAGACTTGATAGTATCAGAAGTGGGGCTGAAAATACGAAACATGACTGTTGGACTACATGTCTCATAGCATGTAAACAGCAATGAAGCTTTTCCAGCCTTGAAATCTCAGTTATTCAGCCGGCATCCACCTCCTCTTCCTGCCCTTCAGGTGCTACAATAGGAGAGACAGCCACAGAGGTCGTCTCTGACGTCTGCAGCTGACTTCTTCTGCCAATCAGCGCCCGGTAAGATCTTATCAATGAACACTAAAAACACACCATTTCAATGCAAGTGAATGAAATCTCCTTATTTCTAACACTGCAAAAATAAAAAATGCAATAATTCCTAAGCACTAAGGTCTGCTACTGTAATGTCAAATTTAACTAGATGCTATTAAAAACCAAAATATATGCTCAAAGATTGTGAAAATTGCAACAAAGTAAACACAAAGGCTTTCATTTGAAAGTGTGAATAAAAGCTTAAATAAAACCAAAAAAAGGATGTATGCACCTTGGGAGGCACAGAAATAAACATATTGTAGGCGTTATCAGTATTGTTTAGGAAATTTGAACTGACAGTCACTGTCCTGAAATAAGCACTACCGCCCACAGCAGTCTTAGCAATCATTCAGTCCACTTACAACTTACTAAATTCTTGGTTTTCATTCACGGAATCAGAGAGCATCAGTGGAGTTTATCGGGACACAGACCGGTTCCTTTCAGCATCCATGTTGACAACACAGGTGGCAGCAGCACCAACAAACGCAGCGTGCTCATCAACAAACTGATGGCTTTATTACAAACTGACCATAAATGTCGAGTATATATTACCAGAGTACACACAGCTAAAGCATGAAATTATACTAATTAAACTATGATGTACTACTCTCATCTCAACCTGACGTAGTTCTTCCTATAAAACAATATCTGCACATCTTCCCATTATTCCTGAATCCAGCTCCTCTCATTTAATACTGATATTCTTCAGATTTAAGAGCATTGTTGCCCCCCCCTTCTCCCCAGGTCAGCAGATGCTTCCTCAATTGTCATCTTACCTCCATCCTCTTCATCAAAGGAGTTCATGCAGGGGAAATAGACAGCCAGCGCTTCAAAGGATGCAGACAGGCTCATCTTGCTCTGGGAGCACTGGATACGCATCCCAGGAGCTGCCGTCGAGGTATCATGCCCCTGTCTGCCCATGGTGACCAGGAGCTGTCCTTCTCAATACGCTTAATCAAATCAGGAAGATGGTAGCTTTTCTTTTTAATTTCTAACACATTAATTATTCAAATTGAACTTAAATTTGAATGTAAGCAAAGCTCAGCCGGAGACGACTCTGTGCTGCTGTAGGCAACCAGGGCTGGATGATCTATTCTATCCCTAGATGCTCTGGGTCGCATCTTAGGTAGAGCTTCAGAAAAACGTTGCTCCAGTAGTCGAGTCTTGTGCTGTCTGGGTCTGACGCTCTTGCTGCACCTCTTTCTTCAGCAGGGGGAGGGGAGAGAGCTGTGTCGCGCTTCACCAATCACAGTGCTGGGCTGCTCAGGCGCACCTCTGCTGGCTCTGCGGGTGTACAAGCTCTACCCAGAGATACTGAGCCCCCTCCCCACTCTGTTTCTCACCATTTTTTTTAATCTCCTTTTTTATTATCTGCTTTCTCTCTTTTCTTCTTCAGCTGGCTGTTTTGCTTCTTTTGAGCCGCTCATGACTATTATTTGCCTCCTCTCTCCATCCTCTGAGCCACCATCCCTCTCTGTCCCTGTGTTCCCCACAATAGAGGGTGAAAAGAAGCTGTTATTAGGTCCCGACAATGGTCCTGTTCCTGTATGAGCGGGCTGGAGACACATGGCAGTAACTCAGAGTTCACGTGCCGAACTCTGCTCTTTACTTCAACAACAATATCCCAGCTGTGTTGTGTTTGGGGGGGGGGGAATCGGCTTCTCTCCCTGCTTTGCTGGTCAGATTTTTTCCCCAGGAAAGACAAATCGAGTGCTTGATAAAGTTTACATGCTTCTCTTAAAAACGTCATCCATCAACCCTTTACAGCCTCTCTGACACATCACGTTGTGTTGAATTCACTTTTCCCTAATAAACTGCCATCCACATTTTAAAACAGTCTAAGAGGAAAGTGTCAAACACGCCTAAATATCACCTCTTTTCACTCTGTTACAACCATGTGCAGACACTCTACTGTAGGTCAGAATAGTTCAACATAACATAACAGTGGTATAAAGTGAAAACTATACTTCACAGGTGGTCCCTGAATCTTCGTCTGTTCAGAGGGTAAACACAAAGAGCAAATGTATGGCTGTAAACTAAACTTCAACTTCTCCTGGTAGCTGTCAGCACTTCACTTTAGCTTTGAAAAAAAAGAAAAAAAAACAAGAAGCAAAGCTGCTTGGACACATCGCCGGAGAGCCAACTGCTTTTGTACAAGATATCTCTCTGGCAGAATAGGCACAGGACAAGACAATCACAATGTTCTCTTTACTAGCATAAATATAGAAAGCTCCCTGCAGTGCTACTGTTCAAGCAAAAGTTCCCCACTATGAGACATTGCAACCTACTTCCACGATGGAGGCGCAAACTGCATGCCGTCCATTTGCAGAGTCCATCTAGGTCATCGTAGACAAAAAACTACATTACGAGTTCCAGCTGCAGGGAAAACAAACAGCTACAGTTACAATATAAGCAGGTGGCTCTTGTGTAAGTGTCATTCAAGACTCATCAGCTGTGAAAAAACTTTGTACTGGGTGCTTTTAAGTCAATGCTTGCAAAGTCAGGGTATATTGTGAAGATGTTTCTATCTTAGTATCAGAATTTAGCTTAGAGTGCAGCTGAACTCTAATGCAGCCAGATAGGGTCATATTTAAAAACAAAAAAAATAAGGCAAAATGTTTAAGCACTAACCCCCCCCCCCCGCAAAAAAAAAACCCCAAAACAAACTCTTCAAGAATGTTGCTTTAAAGTTTTCATCATATTTCCATAAATATCACATAAAACATTGTTAGAATTTCACAAAACTTAAATATGAATAAGATGAAAATATCCACATTTATCGGCTAAAAAATCGGCCAACTTTAACATGACTGACATCACTGAAAATAACGTAAAAAGTTTAATCTGGGATGTCTCAAAGTTTGGTCATCGCAACGTATGTCTGTGGACATGTCAGGGGAGATGTCGGAGGACCTCAGAAAAAGGTGGTGTTGCTCCTCTAGTTAAAGATTAAAATATATATATATATGTTTAGAGTTTTGACTCTTTTGGTCCATTAAGAACTTGGTTACCCTCTCCAGGAGCGGTCCATCCCTCTTGGGTAACTTGTTAAACCTCCAACATATTGTTCAACTTGTTGGTCACCAACAGGAAAACTCTAAGCAACTACGGGGAGCATTACAGACGTGTGTGGGGGAAGCTGTAAACAACAGCAGCAACAAAAAGTGCTTTTCGTCTGCAGTTTGCTTAAAGGTCACGCAGACAACCAGCAGCTATTAGAGATGAAGCTCAAGATAGGATGAGACTTGTTCACATGTTTGATCTATCTGCTTCAATGAGTTTATACCATATTCATACACAAATAACGAACATTTTAAAGAAATAAAGTTGTATCCTGTATTCCTGTATTTGTGTCATTTACACATTTACATCAGTAAACTTGTCAATTGCCTGAGACAAGACTCCATATTAGGATGACTGAATTCAGCCTTACTGAATGGTACCATTGGAGACCAAGTAAACAGTTTAGGTAAAATTTCTTCTTTTTTTAAAAAAAAAAACTTTATTTATACAGGGAGTCACATTCAGACACTCTACTTTCCAAGAGAGACCTGTTTACCTAACCTAACATGCATGTGTTTGGACGGCGGGAGGAAGCCTGAAATTCAATGCTTTATTATGTTGGCTCATCCTCAGTGAAAACTGAATATCATAGGAATATTATATATTATAGGACAGACACATTCATGATATATCAGTTACAGATTTGACTGAAACCGACAAATTACAAATCTGTTTCAATTAATCAAATTACTCGTTTTGACCTGGAGTTTTTTTTCTTTTGTAATTTCTCCCATAAATATCAAAGCAATCAGAACCTCCTCTAGTTAAACCAGGAATAACAGAATAGAACCTCTTGATGCTGCGAGGAGGCACAGAGCCACAAAAACATTACAGCAAATAATGGAGTAATTAGTAAAACACAATACAGTCTTATCTTCGCCCATTAAAGATTTACATGACAGCTTGAACAAGAAGCAACCATAACCAAAAAAGTAGCAGAACACTGCAGTCCTTCCCTCCTCTGTCTGAGAGACCCGTGTGCCAAGCCGCACGTGCCTATTCACTCCAGCAGCCCATTTAACACGTGTTGTCAGTCTCAACTTTTGCTTCTTTGACACAGTTTATTCTTGCACATCCACCTACAACAAAGTTGCACATTTTTCACTGTCACTCAACGCACAGCGCTGCAGATGGAATTAAGCTTAATTACAGTCTACATAAAGCAAGTGACATGGACATGTTAAAAGAGAGCAAAAAATAGACTTCACACAGCACTTGATGAGCTACAAGGAAACTTGTATTTGCTGCATAATGTAGAACATAAATAACTAAATACAAGACTGTTCACTGCTAATCTCAAACAATTGTGAGATTTTGCTTACAAAGAAGAGTCTGGGTGTGTTAACAGCTTTAGCAACCTCATTAGGGAAATTAGGATTTTACATGCATTGTCTATGAAGAAACGCCTCAGGCTTTAAAGGTATGTTCTGACAAATGCGGGTTAACACTCAACAAGAAACCTGGTCCCACTCCAGGTGCATGACGAACCAGCATGACAGTGGACATATAACTGGAACTACAAGCACTTCAGAGGACGGGAATGTGAAAAATCTCGGCAATTCAAAAACAGCAACAAAAGAGCACAACATCCCAGAAGTGCTATAAGATCTGAGCGGCATGCAGCGGGGATCACAGGGGGAACAAGTTTTCCTGACTGATGAGGTTGAGCCAAGCCAGGCGTCAGAGAGTGACTCTGGCCCTACACACTGTATAAACACAGTTTAATGGAGGGCTCTAAGCCTAAAAGTCACACGCACAGATTAAGGCAAACAGACACACATGACTAATGCACACACACCAGGACACCCATGAGTACAAGTGCAAAGGTAGTCAAACACACTGTCTTCTCTCAGTTTACATTCTTTGCTGTCAACATGATGGAGGCCAGTTCTACAGCCTGGATGTGAAGCTTCCCCTGCTGTGTTTAACTCAAACATGAGTAGAATTATGACGGGAACCTGTTCAGGATGTACCCCACCTCATGCTCAAGGACAGCTGAGATAGGCCCCCCACCAGCTCTCCCTTCATAATGGACCGATTATTACAGTAAAAAGAAATAATAATAAAAACCTTAGTATACTATTTCAGCCTCGCTTAAGAACACTTCAAAGCCACATTCACAGAATTTGGCTATTCAATGTGAAACAGAAATTTTGGCTCTTTTATAAGCAAGAAAATGCTTCTTAGAGCAAGACGAGTTTTCTCACTGTGCAACTGTAGAATATCATATAGAGCCAAATATCTGAGGAATCTTTCCAATACCTTTTTGATTCTATGATTTAATGAATTATGGCAGTTCTAAAGGAATAAGAGGGACCAACCTGGCACTAGTATAACAGTCACCTCACAAACTGGCTGTTCAGTGTATATAAAGTCATCTGAAGAAATAGAAATTGACTCCTTCAGCTTTGGGCAGGTTTCCACAAAATTCCCAAAACCAAAATGATGAAACTCTAAGAGCAGAAAACATAATGTGTTTGCACACAGTCTGGTGCTGAGAAAGTAGCATTCAATCACATGGTTTGGTGGGAAAACGCTGCATATGGAAGTTGATGAGAAAAATTTGACTAAAGCTTTACGACAAAAACAACAGAAAGCTGCACTCAAAGCTAGAAATATATGTGCACTCCTCCATTTTTTAAATACCTTTGGAGAAATCTCTCCCACCTTTAGTGGAAGTTGTGAAAAAAGGATAGATATATGAAAATGTGATCAAATGGGAACTGCTGTGGATGTTGGAACAGTTTGTCTCTTGGCTGCTTCCATCCATTCTCTGTGGCACATGCTGAAGTTACAGCAGATGGAGAGCTCATGAAGGAGTAGAGGGGGATTTAGGCACTGCCAAGTTTTATTGAAAATATAAAAAAAATAAAAAAAGAGACAACAGAAACAGCTGACATCATCCCAGCTGATTCTCTTTTAGTCAACACAAGCTAGTGTCATAACCAAAAAGTCATCTTTCGTGAGAAAACTGCAACGTCATCATAACATGAGAACACAAGAAGTTCTCGTCATGAAAGAGGAAACATGTTTTATTGGGTTGATGAGGCACGGAAACATCATGCTCATGCTCCATGACTAGCCTGTCATGTCCCATCCAACTTCCCCTTTGACTGACAGCTGCAGACTGCTGCTGTCAAAATGTAAAGACACAACAATCAGAAGAGGAAGTCCGTAAAGCATTTTTAGCTGCAGTTAAAATCTAAAAATGTGGAGTGGAAGTTCAGTTTCAGCCTTGCTCAGATCAGGGATGACACTGTGTACCTACTGTGGCGCACAAGTGTATCTTAAAATGTGACCGAGCTCTCAGGTTTAGGTACAGAAGACTCATGGCCAAGGATCACAAAATGTTTCTTTTTAATAGAAAAATTTGACTGTGTTTTAAAGGAAGCTGCACCAAAGCTTGCAGTTTCATTCTTGCTGGAGGAATATTACTGTGGTCTGCTGCAACCACAACCTATAACAATGAGATTTAACAGCAGCCAGAAACTGAGTCATTGTAAAGATTTTAGTTTTAGTTTATTGTGACCAAAGACGTCCCATGAATCACAGCTCTGTGCACTCTGGTTGCATGCCCATTTAATTTGCAGAGCAAGCTTTTGCAACTACTGATGTGAATTCCAAATTTAAAGTTGACATATTGTTATACATTTGCTGAATGGTAGTTGAATTCTAAGCATGCAAATAACACAAGACAACGCAACAGAGGCAAACCCTTTTCAGAAAGAGAATGTTGGTTAGCTTTTATGTCTGATGTGCTGCTGTATTTATCAAAAACAATTTATGGAGTTCACTAATAAGCACATAAACATCCCATTTTCAGTGATTAGTACGAAACAAAAAAAAATGTTGCAGCCGACTTGCATGAAAATGACTGTATACAAGTCAGAAGCAACACTTCAGGCATCCAGACCGCAACACGTCAGAGCCGACTGTGACTTCTAACACCACACAACAGATGTAAGAGACGAGAACCAAACTTGGGAACTTTCATTTGCAGACATGGTGAAACAGAATTGTAAATATAAACACTGGTGGTAATGGTTTGGAGCCATTAATAGGCTACGTGTGATGATAACTGGTACTCCTAACAGTAATCACTCATTCTTTGGATGCTGTGGTTGATTTATGAGGAAAATCTTCACATTAACAGCATTAACGCATAGACCAGAATACATCAGCATAAAAGTATTTAGGTCAACGCAGAGAAGATTCATCTGAGAGTTCAGGTTGATTAGCAACCATCTGACCTCTTGTGAATTATTTTTAATGATGAAGGAAAGAGGACACGGAAAGAGAATAGAAGAGGGAAAGGCGTACAAGAAAGGCTACTCTATGTGAAAAGAGGAATGGAAGTAAACGAGAAAAGTACAACTTAATCATTTTATGTACTTTACTTATTAGTATGTGGGAGTGTGTGGGTGTGGGAGTGCTTTCGTGTGTGTGCATATGGTTTTGCCCTTTTTTTAGCAGCTTAGAAAGATAGTTTTGTTGTACTTTCTCTTATCATACAATGACAGTAAAGGTAATCTTGATCTTGAGCCTATTATATTTTATATAATATCCTTCTATGATTATTTGACAAAAAAATAACATGTAGCTTTTATATTGTATGGGCTTACTTTCAATTTTATGCCAATAACAATAAAAGAAAAAATAGGACAAAGTGGCTGGAAAGTCGCTCAATATTGCTGAACAGCTCACAATTTAATGAGGCCAGCTGGCAACGGGTCAGTATCCTGATTCAGTATGAAAACATTATGCTGGAAGAGTTGAGTCATTGAGAAATCTAGAGAGAAATTCACATTAATTATCCATCTATCCATTTTCAAAACCCATTTTACTTTGTTCCAAAACAATTACTCTATCTATCTATCTATCTATCTATCTATCTATCTATCTATCTATCTATCTATCTATCTATCTATCTATCTAT
>JAOXYM010000006.1:26367862-26383901 GCA_028567055.1 Leptatherina wallacei | reverse complement strand
ATATATATATATATATATATATATATATATATATATATATATATATATATATATATATATATATATATATAGTCTTAACATGCTACAACCTAAATCTGCATGCATTCATTTAAAAACATGCATTCAGTCATGTATGTGTGACAAATTACACTGAAACACAGATAATTGATTTCAGAAATCAATCAGAAAAATAACGTTGTGCTTTCTTCACCCTACATACCCTTCTGCCACTGATTAAAGAGTCCTCTATCAAAGGTTAAAAAAGATACAAACTGTTTTACCTCCGACCATATTCAGCATCACTGAGGCTTAATTGATACTAACCACATTCATTGATGTTACAGGATTTAACTGTAGTGTGGTGTTAGGTGAGAGTGTAGTGTACCCTTCATCGCCACATGCTGGGTTTCTACGTCCATTCTATGCACAACGTATGTGTGAAGAGGGTGAATGTGTTACCAACTGTTCTCTACTGTCTCGAATGATCAATTATAAAAGCTACTTTAGTACCAACAACTGTAGAACGTGTCCACAGTTAAGTGACCATCAAGGTTACAGGGTAGAGGAAGTTACTGCAGGTGGTTGTATGAATGCAGAAAAGTAAAAAGCTCAGTGGGAGCTACAGGTCCTTAATGTTGTTAGTAGTTTTCTTTTTGTTGTTAGGCTACAAAAAAAGGTTGCAGCACACGTGTTACCTGAGGTCAGTCTCTGAGATACTCTTTTGATGCAAGTCCTCTTCTTTCTCCACCAAATCTTCCTGATGCTCCTGGTCTCTGTCTGCCTTCCCCCCTGACTCCTTGCTTTCTCCCTGCAATTTCCCCTCTTTACTCGCCCTTCTCCCCCTCTCTTCCGCCTCCTCCTTCTCCTGCGCCTCTCCTAAATGCTCATCCCCCTCCCGAGAATGGCTTCTTGATTGCAACTTGCTGAAGACGGAGACAGTAGCAAAGAAAGCCGGACATGCAAAGCAGAAAGAAAAACCAAGCAAAGCGTGAACAATGTCAACAACAACAGAAAAAAAGAGACAGACCCAGAGACACACTGCAGCCAAGAAAGCAGAATGATTTAAATCAACAGGAGACAAATTAGCAGAAAAGCACCATGCAGATGACACTCAAAGAGATGCACAAGAGATGTCAAGTGTTTAAATGCGTATTATCAGAAATGGACAAACTTCCCCACAGTGTGAAAAAGCGGAGTTCAGCCGTTTGGTTCCAGATTTTCTAAAACAGAGCCAAACCTGAACTCACTGCAGAGAGAAAATGACACACTATGCTACAGGCGGCGTTTTCCTCTTCAGGTTTAACCAGGTACAAACAATTTCAGAAATGAAAACGTCTGGACATGGTGACGTGAAACAAGTTCACAGCGGGGGGGGAATTGTCCATTCCTGAAAACAGCTTGATGAAGTTCAACAAGCAACAAAAAGAACAACGCCCACTGGTGTGGACATCGGCCTACCGGATCTTGCGATTTCCTTGCGGCCTTTCCGACTGGACAGACATGTAGCTCGTGCTGCTGAACCGAGAGGTACTACTGGTTCTCGATACAGCGGACACGTCGCTTACATCGCTGTCCGATGACTTGGCTGACAAGTTGTCAGAGCCCCGTGGATCTCTGCCCGATCGCTGCAGAGGAGAATGAAATTAAAGAACTCATAAGATTTAACAGTTATTATGACGGCGATACCTCTTGACATTTACAAAAGTGCTTGTGGAGTCCTTTGGGCAAATATAAATTCAATGAGAACAAGAATTCCTATTCTGTGTTGCTTTCAAGAGTTAATGGCTGTTCATACTAAACGAGAGACCAATGCAAACGGTTTAAATAATGAAAGTGTGAAATCTAGTATACTTTTAGTTTTTTATGGACTAATGTTTATTATTAACAGTGCTGCAGGCAATGTAAATGATAAAGGCTTATAATATGCATTCTAAGAGAGGTCCAGAAAAATAGAGTAGGACTAATGTTTTTACAAAAAGCCAGGTTTCCCATTGTAAAGTTTTTATATGCAATCATTTACATTTCAACTTTCCACATTCAACAATCTATTACTCTTCATTGGAAACTGTCTCTAATTCTTTATTCTATTAGTGAGATACACAATATTCTACATTAAACTTGTAATAACAAAAATGTGATGCATGGTATAGACAACCTTATAAGATAATATGTTTTCTGTGTATAAACTAAAGACTTAAAAATTTGATTTGACACAGGAACACGAAACCGATCAGTTCATGGCTTGTTTGTGTGTTGCATGTTCTAAACTTAAGCTAAGCATAAATAAAATACAACCCTCAGATAAATAATTTAAGGGGGCATCAGTGCTCTGGCGTAGTTTCTCTTCGGCTCTTTCCACGCAGCCTGTTTCCCGATAGGACTGTTCTGGTTGGATCGGTCACAGAATTGTGGACAGAAGCTGCTGCACCTCGGAGCCAGCAGTAGGTGTATCCAAATAACTGAATTTGCCATTTGTACATGAAGAAAAGCCAACATGGTGAAAGGTATAAACACAGGACTATTTTCATGAATCTGATTCTAATCTACTGCTTGACCTCTTTTGTTGAACGTGTGAACGAGAACCATCAAGAACAAAAGCATAACAAAAGTCTCATTTAGCTGTTGCAGCAATTTCTTTTTTTAAACCATATTTGTAATTGGCTTTTAAAAAAAACAACAGCTCAACCTAAAGGGACAGTGCGAGAAAAAACAGATACAGTGATAGACATCGTACCACATAATACAAACACAAATAAAGCATTTACATTTTGCAGTTGCATATTATGAAAAAGGATCGATTATCACATTATGGCAAATGGATACCGGAAGTTATAGTAGACCATAACATCTGAGGTGCCTTTAAGAAAAGAGGGGAAATTAAAGCCTAGTTTTGATATAGTCATGGAAGCCTTCCAAATTTTCGCAAAATTATTGGACGAGCCATGTAATTTGAATCTTAACTTTTCCAGCTTAAGGAGCTGTATAATTTCCTTCAGCCACTGAGTCCAGCTTGGTGGCTAAGGATTTTTCCATGTGAGAAAAATCAGTTTTCATGCTAACAGAGTACCAAATCTGGTGATTTTCAGGTTAGCTCCAGAAAGATTTTTGTTGTTCTCTCCCACTACGCCAAAAATAGCTATCATGGGATCTGGCTGAACCACCATTTTAAAAACTTCTGACAGTGTTTTGAAAATCGAGCTCCAATAGGTGTGCAACTTAGGACAAAGCCAGAATGAACGTGCAAGAGAGCCTGGCGAGAGCCCACATCCGTTGCACGATGGGTCCACATCCAGCAACATTGTTGAGAGTCTAACTTTGGAAAAGTGAAGCGGATACAATATCTTAAATTGGATGAGGCCATGTCGGGCACAGATTGAGGCCTGCAGCGAAATTTCTGTGTAAAAATGGCTTTTGTATAGTTGTATGCAGTCATACCTAAGTACATGGTAGAAAATAACTATCAAGACCAACTACACCATCAATATCTTGCTTACACACTGTATGATTCTAAAATAGGGGACGTTCCCTTTTGACAACTTCTGTAGGCTGGCATGTCCTTTTGCTGAATAAAATGCTGTTTCTAAGCATATTTCTAATATTCTAGTATTCTAGTATTCTACATTGTGATATCGCTGCTTGATAAAAAAAAATAAAAAAATAATTACACAGGAAGAGGGGAAGTGCCATTCAATATCAAAACCAGTAGTGAAGCGAGAAGGATTTACACAAAGTGAGCTTTTAAACCAAAATTCCTTGGAAGTTGAAGTGGAACGATAATACCGGCTGGTTGAACCTGGTTCAGTTCAAAACATCCTGTATTTTTAAGAGAAATGTTTATTGTAAGAGGACCAGGGCTGAGCATTACAGTAACCACTGTGTATCATATAGTTCAAGAGCATTCACTCACCACTCTAGTTTAATAATAATGAGAACATTTGTTTTGTCAACTGGACTTGAAGGAAGGATAATGTTCAGCAGACGAGGACAACTCACAATCTAATCTGCTTTTTATAGACTTGTTCAGACACATTGGCTTCTCCTAATGCAATAGTTTGCATAGCACTAACTTAAAAGGAAAGCAGTCAGGGAGCTTTGGTCTTTTAACGTCTTGGCCCAGACTGCTATGAGACGGCTGGCTCAGGCTCAGTCCTCTAAACGTGTTCTTCTCCAGAACACAGTAGTAAATACTTGATTCTGTAAACACTCAAGTGTCACATTCCTTAAAATTCATGGGCAGTTTTAGGGCTCAGCTCACCTAAATGACAAAGAGAAAATGCAGGTTTTTTTTTTTTTTTTATTTTTCAAATACATGAAATTTTACCTTCCTTTGCTCTCAGTATTGTTTTTTCTCTCTCATACTTTTAAACATCTGCCTCTTTCCAAATATAAGTTACATAAACAGAATTTTTCTGTACGGTGTAAAGTCTTGCAGATCCAGAAAATCACAGCGTATCTTTACCATAACTGCTGTGAAACTCATCAACTTTTTTTGTTTTCAGTCATAGCAGGGAAAAAAATTTGTTTTATCCTAAACAATGATTATTTCTTTAAATATGCATCTTTTAAGTGTCATTTTAAACTTAGATGTGGGCAAAACTATTTGCATAACTTATAATAGTGTGTGTACATATACAGCATATTGTGCATATTTTGCATGTTTGGCTGATTTGGTTTAAAACATTAAGCTAGACTGAACAGGTCTATTGATTAAAAACAGCCTAGTTAGGCCTTTATTTATCACCACTTTATAACTAGAGGAAAGGACACTGATCTTTGCACCTGCCTGTTTCATAATTAGTTATGGCAGTTTTTCTTTTTAAAATCTAAAATAAGGCAGGGGATTTTTTGAACATATCATATTATTTATTTATCTATTTATTTAGTTTCTTAACCTCAAAAATAAAGAAAAAAGTCTTACATTTTACAGTTGACATGCTGAGGTTGTCATGTAGCACCAGTAGGAAAATAGAGTGTAAGAAGGAAGAGATTTTCCATTTGTAGAAATTAATTTAAAGTGCCAAAAAACACCATAATCAGAACATACTACTGATTAGCAAATTCTGTTATTCTTGACTAAATGAAGTCAAAGACACCCTGGAATCTCCAGCAGGGAGTCATGCATTATGACTCTTGGCATGCTGCACCAAAACATTTGGCAGCTCATCATGCTTTGTTTTGCTTTATTCACATTTGCTTTTGTTCCCTCCATAAATTCTGTGGGAACATCATCCACATTTTTACTGGCATTGTCCCTGAGTACCGAGAAATACAGGCTCCTGTTTTTTGTAAACATGCCTGTAGATGACTACAGCTGTGAGCCATTAACTGTATACAACTGAATACAATCAGACAACAACCAAATACCTTTCCAAGTTCTTGTCCAAATGAGTAGAAACAGCACAAAAACTAATATTTTGAATATATTTTTCTAAAGGTTTTTTACAGACTCCCCATTATCACAATGCATTGTGATTTGGTGGTCCCTGCTCTACGTCGTTAAGTGCAGATTTAGCTTTGCTGTGCAGCATTTTAACCCTACAATCTAAAAAAAAAAAAAAACTATCCTCTAAGCAGTTTAATTTAACTTACACATGAACATAGACAAGCCACTTCTTTACTGAACATTTAAATTCCCTTGTGTTAATAGCATATCCTCATTTTCAGAATCTTGTTCCATATTTGATGCATCAGTATGCATAAAGTTTATTTACAGCTGGCTAAGTATGAACATGCTAGAACACAGCACTTGTGTGCACAATTAAGCTGCATGAAAAAAGCTGACAGCTCACTGGCAGAAATTTGAGCTCATGAATCTCACTTGCTGTACGGCATTGAACCATAAAAAACACTAATAAATATAGTAAAACTGATGAGCTAAGTCTTATGATGCTCAGGAAAGAGTCAATTTCCTGTAGATTTACCAGATAAACAGTCTTTTATCTGAGCCAAAAAATGGATCTTTAACATTTTAAGCTTTGGTCATGATTGAAACAAGTTTATAGATCAGTGCAGTTTTAAGATTTCACCTGCAAAACTCGACACTCCGATCAGCACAATTTCGGATTTGTGACCATACACTAATTTATGCATATTAGTAAATCAGGGCCTTGAACTGATTGTGTGATTATATCTGCATATATAAACATTATGCAGTTATCAGTGTGTACATGCATAATATAAGACCTGCATATGCAATAGCATATGTTTGAATGCAACAGATGTGGTATTGTGTAACCACGAAAACAGTTTACCGCCGGTAGATGTTTTTTCTCTACTGAAGCATAAATCCAACATATCTGGAGAAGTTTTTACCTTGTGGTAGTCCTGCTCCAGTCTGGAGTCAGAGCTGGCTCCCTGCTTGTACTTGTTCATCTTTAATTTCATCTGTCTCGTCCTCTCCTCCATGTCCATACCTGAGCACAGAGACAGATCACAGTCAGATAGGAACCAGTATTGTGAGGAGAGACTGATGAAAGGGGCATACTGTTATGGTGAGAGACAAGCTTCAGCTCAGCTATGAACCATGAGCTATGACAAGGACAGATCTAATGGGAAAAAGCTGAATGGCTGGCTGTGTTAACAAAGAAAAACACACACAAACTGATAAAAGAAGCTACATGACATATTAACCTGCTTCCTTTGTGGCCAAATATCCTAATTTCAGGCTCATTTAACCTGTTGCTTTTTTTTAAATTCAAGGATTAATGTTAAATAAATGACACAACTTATTGACCTATAACCCAAACAGCTTCCATTATTAAGCCATTAACTCAAATATTTCCACAACGCTGACTCTACAAAAACTTTTGATACATTTGGTGTGAAATTCTAGATGAATGCCAATAGTTCAACAACCAATAAAACACCTAAATGACTAAATTAGTTTGCAAAAAACAAAAGTTAGCTGAGGTTGAAATACTTTGAAAAGCATTACATTGTCCTGTTTGCCCATTGTATCCCTCCATCAATTTCTGTTAGAGTTCATATTCCTGTGAGACTTATTTCCACAATTATATGATCCCGTAATCAGTCAGTAAGCATAACCGTTGGTCTTGCAGGGAGTACCACTACATGAAAATTATGCATTGTAGACAGGATAAAATTATAATAATTCCTCACAATAGCACAGATACTTTCTGGTTTAACATTTAAATATGTTTTTTTTCTTTTTTTAATGTAAACACTGCAAAGGCATTTTGAGTTGCACCAATCTCGAAATGGGAACTTTCTTGCCGTAACGACACTCTCATGCTCCCAAATTTGCTCCATGTCTCTACTTTTGTGTCAGCAATGATTAAGCAAAGGTGAATACACACAAACATATAGCATGCACAAATACAATATGCCTGTGCTTTAATATTCAAACACACACAGACAAGCAAAAAATAAAAGCTGGAGAAAATTAATTGCTTGGGTGAATTAGGTAACTTTTTAAAATTGAGTTAATTATCTCTTTTAGATAAGTATTTGTTTCTTATACCATCTCAGAGCCTACAAAATGTCATTTCTTCAGTCCTTTCGCAGTTGCAGAGTTCTGCATATTTTTAGGAGGCATTCAGTAAATTGCTTGTTATATCGCAATGCAAACCATTTTAACTACTCTGATTATGCTGCATTTTCCATTCAGCTGCACTCAGTAAGTATGGTGTTGTGTTGATTTTTTCTTGAAGTTCATTTGAAACTGAACAATTCCTGTGAGGCTGAAGTTGCACATTTGAGCTTTACTGTGATTTAGACAGTATTTACTGTAACAGCAGCTGGAATAATAAAGGAGTTGCTCAACTTTTAATGCATAATGTTCCGATTTAAGAACTGGACAGTCACAGCAAAGAGAAAAACACATTAGTCTTCTTGTTAAATTAGATGAAAGATGATTTCTTATTTGTTTACAACATATATGATGCTGGAGTCCAAATGCACATCTTAGCATAAAGATGAAAGATGATAAATTTGACTGGTTCCCCCTTAATAAATGATGCAGCTGCTTTTTGTATAATACTGTCAGCATCTCCTGAATATGCAAAGCAATTAAAGTAAAAAAAAATGACTTTTTTCATTGCTCTGAATAAAATTACCCATATTTCCAATTAGAATGTATTTGAAGAGATATTTTGTTTATTTTAAAGTGGAGTTGTATGTAATACATATAAGCAGACAGTATCCTACCTGCAGCAGAGAACAATCAGAGTGCTCTCAGTTTGGAGAATCAGATGGTCTCATAACAGGTGAGTTAAAGTCAACCGCTACTCAGAACCGACAGCCATGAGGAACATATTTCTCTATTCCAATCAACTCTAATGTCAAGCGTTTCAGAGCAGACGGAGTAACGCTATCCCGCAGATTTATACACTGCGGCACTATTGCCACAAACAGCTGAAAGCCAAACTATTTTGGAACAGATCTCGAAGAGTGTTGCCACACAGATGTTGTGCAGTTGAAAAACGGTTGTAAGCACCTTCCTGATGCAGAAGTGATGTGGTGTAAAAATCCACAACTTTGTCCTCAAACCTACGATCTTTTCTTTTACATCTGAGTTTAATTGGTGAAATATTTGTTCTTCAAGTGATCTGATTCTCTAAACTGAGAGAGCTCTGTTAACTGCAGATAAGACGCTGTGTATTCATAAGTACTCCACACACCCCTTTACATAGGCACAGAATTAATCTAGGAATATTTTGCAAATGTACGTCCACAGGGAGAGTTGTACAAAGAAGACACCAGCTGTCTGAAACCCACATCGTCTTTTTTCTGTAGGTGGGACTTAGGACAGTGTCTCATGACAACTGCTCTAAAGAAACCAAACAAACAAGACCATAATCATGCTTGTGGACGGTAAGCCCATTCAGTCTGTCCACAGCAAAATAAAAATGTAGACATGAAAAAGAAGCTGGAAGCATCATCTAGAGAAGAATTAGCAAAGCAAAAAGCACCAGAGGATGAAGGCAAGCAAAGCGGGAGAAGAAAGCTGAGATGAAGGGAGGCAGGTGGGGGAGGGCAATCCAGAAAGACGTACAGAGAGAATAACAGTGGAAGAAGAGAGGAGGCCGAGTCAGAAAAGGAAAAAGGTAAAGAAGAAGAAGAAGAAGGGACAGACCTGAGTTCGTCCAACTTGGTGAGTCCGTGTCTTCTGGGTTCACATCACAAAATGGACAGACACAGACAAAGGAGAGGAACATGGATGTGAGAGGATGCACAAAGGGTCAGGGAGGAGGAGGGGGTTACCAAGTGGGAGAAGGAGGATGGAGGAGGGTGACGCCATCGTTGAATATGTCAGGTTTGGAGGGTTAGAGTGAGGAGGAAGTGGATGGAAGGGAGGAGTGGGGACACAACACAACAACAGTACGACACAACAATGACAAAACAACAAGCACAAAACACACAAACAAAATCAAAGAATACACCAAGAACACACAAACTCCACCATGGGCGCAGTGAGAAGTCAAAGTAGAGCGAGAGGATGCGAGGCCGGGAGAGGCTAAGGTAGAGGCCAAGAGTTTAGTTATTAGAAACTGGAGAAAGGAGGGGAGGAGGGTTGGAAGGGTGAGGTTCTGTGCTTTAAAGGAAAAAGTGCTGAAACAGGAAAGAGATGTTAATGCACCGAACCATAGAGGAACTTGAGATCTTGCTGAAAGTAGGTGAGGAGAGAGGGGAGAGAGGATAAAGGGTAAAGGGAGAAGTGGATAACAGTTCTGCATGGGGAAACTGTGGAAAGACAGCCTGGAAAAATAACAAAAGAAAGGAAAAAAAACCCAACACAGACTGAAAGCACAGAGCAGCGAGGACACAAAAGAGAGGGCCGACTGCCTCACAGTGTATCACCACATAAGGGGAAATTGGCAAAAGTACACCTTGTAGTAGAAAACAAGACCGCATTAAGATACACACATCCATGGACAAACACTTGCAGGAGTCAATTCCAGCATATTCCAGCAATTGGTTTAAGCAACAAGAAGGTTGCTTCGCTGATTTCAGCCATCTTTATTGCTTCTTATTATCTGTGAATCACCTGCTGAGACCCCAAAATATTTTTGGCTCTTTGGCTCTACAAATGAACTTTCATTCTATCAGCAGAAATCACGACTCTTCCATGTGTGTTTTGAGCCAATGAATGGCAAACACCAATGGACTTGACTATATATTTGTAGGAGTGGTCATGTTTCCTCTTCTTACAACCATTTTGCCCCCCAACCTTCCTGTCTAATCTCCATCTTGCTCTCTGAAGCTAACAAACCAACAGTATCAGCTGGGAGAGAACTCACATCAAACTTCATTTCAATGCCACCGTTTACAGAATTTGCATTTAGCTCAATTAATACTGAATTAGGGTGACTAATGAAGTGTCACATGAATAAAAAGACAATGAGCGACATCTGAATCACCGGCTTTCATCTCTCTGTGGTAGCGGATATCATCTCATTAGAGAGTCAAATGATAATCAAGAGAGCAGGCGATTTTCTGCCCCTTACTTCACGTGCATCAAGAAGGTCATCCGGATAAAAGAGTGGCATTTAAAAAATGGAAATGAAGACAGCAACAATACTGAATAAAAGAATCACAGCAGATTCTCCAGACAAATAATTAAATTGGTGATTAATTGGCAACAACCTGAGAGAATAATAGTTCTTTCAAATAAAAAAAGATATTTCTAAACAGTTCCACTAGAGATATTATGTACTTCCATACAACAACTAATGCCAAGATAGGTTAGCGTTTATTAAACAAAAGGCATGATAAATGCAAACTACATTCACAGTTGCTAAAATAGCTAATTTTGTAAAAGTTTTAATGTCAAAACTCAGTTTAAAAATGTATCACCCTGCCCCAGCATGCAGACTAACTGCAGCACACAGATCTTGTGTCTCTGCTGGTACAATCAAAGGATAAATGCATCAGTTGTGATGTGATGAACCCACATGATCCGTCAAATAACACGTCACCATTCGTCCACTACACAGTGAGTTGAGTGTTGTGATAAAGTGGATTTTTCCCAGCTCGGTGGGAAGCAAGGCCTCGTACAACCAGGACAGGTCACTGGTCCACTACAAGGTCAACACACAGAATCAGGTCAGCAAAACTCCACTCTAATTATGACAGAAATCACCAGTTAACCCAACATGGATGCTGCTGGACAGTGGTGACTAACTGGAGCATGTGGAAAAAAAACCTGGCCCACGCCCAACCAACCAGATGATTATGAGGAAATGGCGCCAATCCCTAAATCACTGAGATATTTCAAATAGAAATGACCTCTACACATAGAGGTCTTTAACACTTTCTCCATGTTAATTCACATGTTATTTAAAGCTGTCTATGTGGCACAAGTAAGTCTCAAGATAATATAAAATAGTCTTCATCTATGTAAATGGAAAAAATGCTCCAAATGCATAAAGCTAAAAAACAAAACAAAAAAACACTGCAGTGATGTTTTTTTTTTGTGTGAGAGAATTGGGTTTATGGGTCTAGCTGTATTTTTGGAGGTACAGAGTTTGTCCTTTGACTGTAAAGTTTCCAGCTAACCCAGTCTACATGTCAAAGATGGGACAAAATAATTTGTTTCTCAATCATAAATCCCTTCGGATAAAAAGTGTAATGTATCTGTAACAGTGTAGAGCAAATAACTGGAATGAGAAAACAGTGAACCCTAGACAGTTGCGAAGGATGTGCTTTAAAGTTCTAATCCCTGCAAGGTCGACACTTTTCACAGCAAACATTTTGACATGTCATGGTGGGAAATTCACGTGTGCATTAATGATGACTGCACCCTGCTCGGAAGGAGTGGGGGTCCTGCTGTTATTGCACACTTTTTCCTTGGGTTTCCTGGTCACCATTTATTACGGGCATGTGCGCTTTTCATGCTGTGACAAGTCAAAATGTCTGCTGTGAAAATGGCATATTACTGCTGCCGAGTCTTTCACCAGCCGGGACATGAAGCTAAATGTGCAGGCTGCTTCGTTAGCCGTTGCAATTTAAACAAATGTGTAGACACAGAGAGAGATCAACATATAAACATCTTTATAGGTGGAAGAAACAGAGAAGGTGTATTGCATAGGCATTGACACATTATTGTGCCTTAAAAACTGTAAATATGATATCAGAAGGAATAGTTGCAGGAACATAACTGGCCTTTTCTCTGGCTTTGTTTCATGTAATATTTAATGACAATGTTCGTCTAAAAGTGCAATCATAAATCACATCAAGTGCACATACCATATCAGCAAGTGTTGTTTCAAGTAAATATAAATGAGGCTTAAATTGACTGGAAGTGAAGATGTGTTTCCGTAGAAACACATTTAGCTAATACAGCAAACGGGGCACCTCAAGGCGTGATGATGAGGACAGCTTCTCTATAGACTTCACTTCATTAAAGTTGTTGACTGTAAAATTGTATAACACTGGGAAAAAGCAGATGGAACAAAACACACAAACACACACTCTGTGCATCGTCTTCAGCCACCCCTAGATGAGTTTTTGTTCCTTAGACTTGTCAACACTGAATAATAAATCATGTAGGGTGTTGTGCAGACACAATAGTAAAGAACAATGTTTTTTCTGGCATTATGAGAGGAATTGAGGGGTGGCTCTAGACTTCAGCACAGAACTGTATATATTACAAAAACCAAACTAAATTGCCTTTGTGAGTACAGAAACATCAGCTCTTAGCTGCACTACAAATCCACATCAAGCAGGAAACCATCCCATCTCACAGAAAAACAAAATCAAACAAAAAGAGCCAACTAGGGCAACCACATGCTTATTATAGGTTTGAATGGGCCTGATGGCTTATAACAACTAATTTCTATAATCTACAGAGTCCACACACCTATGATCAAAGAAATTTAAAATCCTCATGCTTTTTGTTTTGCTCACATCTATATATGAGTACATGAACAGTAAACAGCTATGATGGCTAGCACTGCTCTCAGGGGAAACATCGTTATGGAAAGCTGTCTCTTAACGATTTCATCTCTATGTTCTCCACCTTCTCATTCACATGAGCACCAGGTTTAATATGCAGTTTGCTGTAGGTTAATGAAACCTGGCCTTCAAATGTATTTTCCACCTTTTTTAGTAACACCAGTCTGATCCCAACTAATATACAGTATCTAATGTAGCGTAGGTTTGAGGGGGTAGGACCAGACTAAGGAGTGCTAAATACAAACTCAGAGGTTTCACTCTTTGTCTCTGGATTAAAAATAATTTAATGAGTCTAATAATTCTGAAACCTCATTTTTGAAGACTAAATTAAGTTGATAGGAAGAGATGAATGACCATAAGCAGCTAAAGCAAAAACTTTTATTGAATTACACATCTATATCAGCTGGTATTGTAAATGAGAGCATTGAGCCTCTCAGAAAACACATGTTCACTTTGCAAATAATGTAGGTGAAATGGCAGGTAACAGATTTCCTGCAGACTGACTGGAAATGAAAACTTGCAGTTTTAGAATAATATCCCATCATTTGTTTTATGAACAGTTATTTTAGTCAACAGTAATACTGTTATAGATCAGGTCAAGTTTTGGTTTCTGATCACAACTAAATGACAGACTGATGAACTTGCGTCCCTGGTTGTTGTCGATTCTCACCATACTTTGTCTAACCAGCCCAAACTGGTTTATTACTGGTCATGGACTCATATGATTTGTCAAAGTTGAGTATGCTGTTTACAGTATATCACACCAACCAACCAACCAACCAACCTGTGTCAGTGAGGGAGGGGTGTGGCTGTGACCCTCCATCAGACAGAGAGCCATTTAGCCCTCGCTGCTGGTCCTCCCAAGTCACCTCTACAGTAAAAAACACACATATATATACAAAGATACACATATAGTCACTCAGCGGTTTGGACACTTTGAGAGTGACGAGAACTTTGGACCAGGTTTTGGTATCTAGGATTAAATACGGTGCCAGATCAATTTTACAGCCTTAGTTTTTCCTGAAAAGGACATTTCGTTATCCAGTGAAAAATATTATGGCTGTAAACTGTATTTTATATAGTGATTATATACAATACAGGGACAAACAGTATAAAGAAAGAGAAAGAGCTGTTTGCCATTTAAGCACTGAAAACAAGGATAGCTCCTCATCAAAGATTATGAACCTTGCTCCATCTGCTGGCCAACAGCAGTAACAGTCACTCAGACTCTGTAAAAACCTAAGATCATGCATTGCAGTACATCTACAGGACAGAATGCTGAACAAAATTAATATAATACTATGAAATTAAAACATTTTTCCTACTCATGCCATACAATGTCACTGTCATATTAGAGCTAGTTGAATTTTGCACTGAAATGCCCTAAAAAGTTCAAAAGAGATTGCCAAGCTTAAAGGAGTGCTTGAACTGTGTGTGTGCGTGTATATGTGTTAAATAATCCATGTCTAATTGAAATGATTGGCAATTTCACAATGGAAATGGAGAGCTGTGTCTTTGTGAGGTGGAGCTGGGCAGAATTAATTAGTCTTAAAGTAAAGGCTAGATTAGAGCTTTGAGGCCTTGTTGGAGGTAGGGACAGACAGACCAGCAGAAATCTCAACCACAGCCATCTGTATGCATTATCATCAGCTGTAGCTACATACAGATCTTTAATTTGATCAGTCTATATTATTTAGATACGAATCAACCTTGTTCAGTCTGTATGAGATGTAGGGAAAAGTAAGATTAAAAAGAAGAACTTTTTACGTGTGCTACATAAAGTAAGACCAAAATAAGTCAGAGCAGCTCAGCATCACAGAACCATAGCTGCTAGTTAAAGTCACAACAGAACCACAGAGGCTTACACAGCAAATTCACACCATCCCTCCATTCAGACTTGCCTTTCCTTCCATTTACTGGTGGACCTTGGGCCTTTTCTTCACTGTCTGCTGCTAGTATAAAGAAAGATGCAGGCTTGTGAAATGTCAACGCCCTGAAATCTTAAGTTACTATAAGTCACTTTAATGGGACACCCGTACAGCAAGTTCTTGTACACAAACATCCAACCACAGATCTGCACACAAGCACGCTATCCCAACATCTAATGTTGACTACTTGTTTGCATTAATATGCTACATAGAAATGTGACAAACTCCAAGTTAACTGACTGTATTGCACAGCATGCAGTCAATTGCATACTATAGTTATAATACAACAAACTATCTGGTACCATATCACTGATTATAGATGCATAACGCTGTTTTCTGGACACCTTACAAAAGACGTCTATTCAACATCAAAGTGATAAAACCGTATGGTAAAAAAAATAAACTGCATTCTAATTGATACATTCACCGGGATCAATACTGTGAGCATTTTAAAACTGTGGGCTGTAATCGGCTCGCAGGTCATTTTTTGGACAAGAATCTACTAGTTCACTACACTGGCTGACAGTGTTGAGTAATACTCCCACACAGTCAAAGGACACATGCATGCTATATAAACAGATGGGACAGTAGGAAGTACAAACTGTGGGGAACTCCATTTTTTTGCCAACAGTATCTCTGTTCATTCAAGCTGGTAGTTGAATGTACTGTACATCAACACATACTGTGCAATACCCTTGTCCAAAACAGAAAGCAGCTCCCCAACTCCAGGGCTAATCTTCATTGTAAATAACTGCATTAACATTTCTTTTACTGAATGGAGGACACTGTAATTTAGACACACCTGAATGACCAGTGTGAGTTTCAGGTGCCTCACACTCCTCCCTTGTCCCCTCTTAGTGGTTGCCACATAAAGAGAAATAAATCAAAACAGTTTTTTTTTTTAAAGTGTGAATTGTATCTATAATTGAAGGCACACATTAGCAGGGTTTATTCACCTCCTTTTTGTCACCAGCAAAGAACAATAATATTTAAATCCATGTCATAAACAGCAACATGCAGACACACACACACACACACACCTTCTCACACACATTTGCACTATGTAAGTTGAGTTCCGCACGGTTCAGTGGGAACTACTACAACACAAGGTCAGATCAATACCCACCCATCCCCACCCTGAAAGAAAGAAAGAAAGAAAGAAAGAAAGAAAGAAAGAAAGAAAGAAAAAAAGAAAG